>JAPYYQ010000081.1:0-119433 GCA_030522585.1 Anagyrus pseudococci
GTGGAACTTTACCCGCGTTCTGATGCTTGAAGGCTGCGCGTATATAACGTCTCGCTCTTTTTCTACGCGTTTGAGTCGACGGCCTCAAAAACACACGCCTAGACCAACCCTGCACAGGCTTGGTCTGGGCGAATGTTTTTCGAGAAGTCGACTCCAACGCGTAAAAAAGGAGCGAGACGTAATATACGCGCAGCCTTCAAGCATCGGGATACGGGTGAAGTTCCGCGATCCGAATGTATAAATGATTGGAGTGGACGTATTTGAGCATTTACTAATGTTATTCATTATAATAAGTGTAGTGAAAAAATAATATTTAAAATAAATTAAACATATTAATAAATGGTAAACTAAACAAAACTAATTTAGTCGCTATTGGATTAGTTTAGTTTGGTGAACTAAACTCATAGCGATCAAATTAGTTTAGTTTAGTTCAGTAAGCTAGTTTAGGTCGCTATTAGTTTAAATTGCTAAACTAAACTATAGTACCTTACATACCTATCAATGGAAGATAGCCAAATGTCCCATCCGGCTAAAAAGTTGCCCCCCGAGCTGGGAAGACTCAGAACTCAGAACTGCAACCGCCCAGACCAGACCAAACCTGCCTGCAGACCAACTCTGCCTTCTCACATAAACATAACACTCATTTTGAGGTTAAACAGTTACCTGTTGCACCTACCGCGGTGCCGGCATTGGTTGTGTTTTATTACGTTTGTTGTAATTGTTGTTATTGTTTTGAAAAATACAGTGTACTATTGAACAAGTGAAATAAGACAAAAATTGTAGAGTTGAGAAATGTTCAAATTTAATTTCGGAGAACATTCTACTAATGGCGGTAAGTGTTAAATAAAAACGTATTTCTGGCTTTACAGGTTATTGAAATATGTTGTATTAGGCAATGTAATTAATAAATTATGAATTTTTTTTCAAATTAAATAATTTATATTTTTAGAAAATAATAAAGAAGATTCTGATAATAAGGATGTCGAATTGAATTGGTTTCCAGCTAGGAAAGTTTCTGTACAACTGAATAATGTTGACGTCGAGCAAGTAATAAATTTGGATTGCTTTAATATTAAATTAGTAAATACTAATATAGTTGTATCTAAATTAGCTGCAAGCAATTGTGAAATCATTTGTGAAGCTGAATCTCAACATTCTGATTTACTTCCAGCAAAATATGAAGGTACAAATACATGTTTTTATAGTTTCTTTTATGTATAAATGAAATAAAATAAAATTATATGTTTATATCTCAAAAATTGTTTTAGGAGGTTTAAAAATATGGGAATGTACTTATGACTTAGGGAATTATTTAGTGGATCAAAATATTCCTCTCAACAATAAAACAGTGTTAGATCTTGGTTGTGGAGCTGGAGTACTTGGTATTATTGCTCTTCTTAGAGGATCAATTGTTAATTTTCAGGACTATGTAATTATATATCAATTTTATTTTTTATTAATACAAAATTTAAAAATTGTGAAAAATAATTTTTAAAATTTTTTAGAATTCTGAGGTTATTGAAAATGTAACAATTCCCAATGTAATGCTGAATAGTGATAAAGGAGAAATATCAAATTGTGATTTTTATTGTGGTGATTGGGCATCTTTTGAGAAGCTTTTATGTGAAGGAGATAAAAAGAAGCAATTTGACTATATTTTCACAAGTGAAACAATTTACAACCAAAGTAATCACAGAAAGCTCTATAGTATTTTTAAAAATACTTTAAAACATGATGGAATTGTGTATGTTGATGTTTTAAAACAATTCATAACTAATTATTTAATAAAATTAAAAATACTTAAAAACTTTGTAATAGTTATGTAGCAGGAAAAAGTCTCTATTTTGGAGTTGGTGGAACTATGAGGCAATTTGAACAATTAGTAGTGGAAGACAATATATTTGATGTATCAACAGTGTGGAAAAGTGATACAGGTAAATTTAATTATTGTTAACAATAATGCTTATGTTTAACAATTTAACAATTTTAAATTTTTAATCGTCAGGTGTACAAAGAGAAGTACTTATGTTGACAAGAAAAAGTACTACCTAAATAAAGTATTTTTATTCAGGAGAAATTTGTGAATTGTGAGTATAAATATATGTATATAAAATATTTTTCTAAAAAAGCAACTCTTTTCTTAAATGTTTTTTAAAACCTATGGAGAAAGCCTTTCATATACCCACCCATCTTCTCCTTCATGTACAAAATTACCATCAATTTTTTCACCTGGTCTAAGTCGCCTAAATTTAATTCTATCATGTAGTCTATCACTTTGTCCTTGCCAAAATTCAACAGATCTTGGGATGACAATGTATCCACCCCTAAATATAATAATTACACAGTAAAAAATCTTGAATTGACTTTAATGTATAATCTATTTTATAAAAGATCTTACCACCAGTCAGGTCTTTGTACTGTATCTGGATATTTTTGTTGCAATTCTTTTTCTTTTTCAATTAAATATTCTCTATTAGGTATTACAGTACTCTGTCTACTAGATAAAGATCCAATTTGTCCATGGTATGGACGGCTGTTAAAATAGTTATCTGAATCTTCTGCTGATGTTTTCTGAACAGTCCCTTCTATTCGTACCTGCAATCAAATGTTTTATTTACCTTTTGACATATTCCAAGTAAATATCAAGATAAACTTTTTAATAGACACCGTTCTTCTAAGAGGCTCCCATAAAAATGTTAGAGCTGCATTAGGATTTTGATCTAATTCTTGAGCCTTGCGACTTCCATAGTTTGTATAAAATTTAAAGCCATCCGTACCAAAACCTTTTAAAAGCACAGGTCTCACAGAAGGTATACCATCTCTAAAATAAAATATTTAAATAAGGAATAAGATTATAAACTTTTTAAATACATTTACATACTTAGTGGCAGTGCCTAGCATCATGGCATTAGCTTCACCAATCCCAGGTGTATTACATGCTATTTCAAACCATGCCTTAAATTGTCCAAACGGCTCTTTACTAACTAAATGATCCTCTGTAAAAGTTTCACTCTTATCTTTGTATCTTATTCGCATTCCTGAAAAAAAAAACCAAAGAAATCACATGTATTAAAACCAATATTTCAATATGATAGATCTCCAGTATTTTACCCTTACCCTACCCTTTTTAGTTTACTTATTATTGGCATAAAAAATAAAAAAAAAACAGTCCAGAAAAAAAGAAACTCATTATCATATCTCTGACTCCAAACCTTATCATTCAATCAAAGAAAACGAAAGGGAGTCGGTTAAACGGTATTATACCGGAGTTTGCTCCGTAATCTCACCTCCAATGTCAACATTGTACTGATGGCTCGAGCTCGTGCTGTTGGCGGCTTCGCTCATCTTGCAGCTGTATACCCTGGGCACTGCACAGATGGTGACGAGCTTCAGCGCTGCACTGACAGTCCATGCCATGCAGCTGCGGCCTTGCTTTCCGAGATTGCGCGCGATGTCGCAGTATATGTAGCCGATAAGAACGCCGGCGCGAGAACGACTGAGGCCGCTCCATCCCCACTTTACCTTACGCTGTACGCGCCAGCGTTTATTTTTCCTGTGTTGTACAACTTTGAAGAGCGCAAGTGGCCAAGAGGGGGGGGGGGGGAAAGCGCTTATAATCGCTATATTCGATTCGCCAAGGTGGACTCGTACTTATTGCCGTAATTGCTATTTTAGCGAGACGGAGATATGGTTTGTTTGGAATTTCTTTTTTTTCTACTTTATTGATCGGTTTTAACTTTTTAAAAATACACGGTTTGGCACAATCTTAAGACAATAGGTTAGAGCGTCGATATGTGGACGTTGGTTTTTTACCAATTTATTTTAGTTTTAGTTTTCTTGTTTGTCCTTTTGTTATAAATTCAACAAAGTGGTAAACTTTTTTTTTTATTTTCCAAAAAAATCATTCGTATAGAGACGCTAACTTTTCAGCTCATCTTTTCGATACTTTTCAAAATTTTGCATGTCTCGCTTTTATTTCTTAGATTTTTAAATAAATTTAAAAAAAAATCAGGGCACAAAATCTAATGCACCAGTACTTAATCGTAAACAAATTAATCGATCTTCCGATCTTTATCGTGATCGTCGACGAAAGCGAACATAAAAGAAAACACGCAAGAAAACTTGCAAGCTCAATGTTTCAAAAACATCGAAGCCATCGCTCAAGCAGCTCAACTCTGTCTTTATTCTAAAACCATTGATAAACGTCGAAAAACTGTAATTGAGCCATCGCAACCAGTGAGATTTTAAAAAATTGCCATATCGACCGGCGACACATCGTTTATCGATTAGCGTGTTTGCTTTGGCGATCGCTCGCAGCGCCTCACACGCGCGCACACGGAATTAATTAACAAACTGACCCTGCGCCGATAAGGTACTGCGCGCGTGTATCGACATTCCACGTGGAATCTACCTTACCATCGAAATCCAAGTATTTTATATGAAATTTTCTAAAATATTAAACAATATAAAATGTTCTCTTAAAAATTCTAGATAAACTGTTGTTTATTTAAATAAGTTTATAATTTTAACGCAAACGTCCAGAATTAAGAAAAAATTTTCTTTACGCGTAACGTCCACATAATGCTCGCTTTGAAAAGCAATATTTTTTACACTTGCGCCGAAAAAGATAAAGCTCACGATTATTTCCTTTATCTCAGGTAAATTCAGTAGCTCATAAATCTTTTGTCACCGGTGATTAATCAATGCAAATACATACATCAGCAACCTTAAAAAGCGACTCAGAGAAAAAATTTTCGCCGTTGAATCATCGAATTTGAATGTATAATAAAACGTATTGCTAAGACGGGAAAAGAATTTGTCCAATCGCACAATCGGATATAGACAGAATAGTTTCTAATTGGTCTATTACGGTAGACCAAGAAATTCACTGGAATTTCCGATAATTTTGTTTCTAATTGCCATTACAATTGCAAATGAAAAAAAAAAAAGAAAAATCTTTGCTTATATTCCAGAGCGCATGACTTAGTTTTAGCCAAACAGATTAAAAACGACCAAGTGCTTAATAGTTTAAATGAATCGGAGACTTAATAGCTTAACAGTATAATAAGCTAGTTTATTAATTTAATCCGACGGAAGTCTTTTTAATAAATCGTTCGCGTAGGTATGCGTTATGATTCGATTGAAAAAAATTCAAAAGCAACGTCTCGCATTTTCAAACGCTCACTGTAACAATTGATTCTATTCTTTGCCTACTATTGCAAAGTGTAAATCTAACGATCGAAAGTTATCGAACTGCTTAAATGAAAAAAAAAAAAATGAAACGAAGAATAAAAAAAAAGTTCGTCGCCCCATTGAGCGAAACAGGTGTCAGTGGGCGCAGCGTGTTCGTATCTACTTAGTGGACGCGCGAGTGTCCTACCAACGCAAAGGTACCAGGTAAACTTACAAATTACAAATAGGGTAGGGCGTCGGAGGAGTATGGTGGCCGGGGCGGAGGGAGGGAGAGTGAGCTTTGTCTGGAACAAAAGAACGAGAAAGCGGCGTCGGAGGGGCACCGGGCAGCTTTCGTTCCGGCCCTGGCGCAGGCCTACCTGATCAACAAGTAGTCATCCCCCCCCTCTCTCTCTCTCTCTCTCCCAACCCTCCCTCTCCTCCTCCTTCACGTCCTCTGCAAAGGTGGTTCGAAGAAAGCCACGCTAGCTCTCCGCACGGTAAAAGTGCACGGACGCGCACATAAATCGTTAACTCAAACGTATTGGCCAAAACCCGCGAAATTTCGCTCGGGCTCCTTACTCTGCATGACGATCGAACCGTTCGTGCGGTTTTATGAATATATATGCCGAAGAAGCGCGGCGAGTACACGAAGACGTAGAGCCGGAGTAGCTTACCAAGAAGGAGTAGCCGCTTCATCGTCGTCGTCGTCGTTCTAAGGTCTCCCTCTCCCCCTCCAGTGTTGCTTTCTTTAAAGCCGAGAAAGAAAGAGAGAGAGAGAGAGAGAGAGAGAGAGAGAGAGAGAGAGAGAGAGAGAGAGAGAGAGAGAGAGAGAGAGAGAGAGAGAGAGAGAGAGAGCGAGGGAGAGAGAGAGAGAGAGAGAGAGAGAGAGAGAGAGAGAGAGAGAGAGAGAGAGAGAGAGAGAGAGAGAGGGACAGCGGTGGGGGACAGAGCGGCGGTACACGTAACGCTCGGAAGCAGCACACGTTCACGGCGGTGGCTGCAACGACGACGACGACCATGCCGACCACGACCAGTCACGAGAGCAGCTAGCTCCGTCTCTCTCGTTCTCGCGCTACTCTCACAAAGCGGGCTCTCTCGCATAGGCCGGGCACGCCGCCGCCGGCGCGCGCTAGTTGCCCTCGCGGCGCCCGTACGCGAGCACACACCGAGCGCCGTCTCCCGTACATACAAGAGCGTGCGTGCTTGTACTAAACTATACCTGCCGCACAGTGTGTTCACCGTAAAGTTTTTCTCATAAGCGCGCGGGAGAGGCTCTTTCCGTTGCCGGTTCGTTTACAGAGGTGTGAATATATCGGTGGAGTTGTTGGCCTGTGCAAAGAAGCTATAGCGTCAGTGCAGCGGAGATGACAGTAGGCGAACAGGGCCGATCTGGCGGGAGAAGGAGCAGCACAAGTGGCCTGCTGCAGTGATACTTGTTCTCTCTCTCTTTCTCTCTCTTGGAGTCGCACATATCGGCAAGAGAGCAGCAGTTCTCCAAAGTGTGTCGTCGTCCTCGCTGCACGCGCCTTGTGTGCGTGCCTGTGCGATTATTGCGAAAGCGCGCGCGCGCCGGCTCCCCCGTCCGTTGATCAGAGGGAGAGCCATCGGCATGAGTTGTTACCGCGAGTGGTGAGGCCTCTCCTTTTTTTTTCTCTCTCTCTGCGTGTGCTGTTGCTGCCGCTGTCCCAGAGCCGCGTCTATAACACAAGCAGTAAATAACTGCCGGTCCGTCGAAGAAGAGGAGGAAGAAGAAGACGAGGCAGAGGAGCGGAGCGATCGGAGGAGAACCGAGCGAGGCTCGGGGCCCCCTCTAAGACCGACAGACGGACACGGAGTAAGAGCGAGAAGGAGAAAGAGAGACCGAGAGCGCGAGGGAAATGGCGGCGCGGTGGGCCCGCTGCTGCTGGGCGAGGCCCGGGACGACGGCCACCACCAGCAGTTCGCTCTACCCGCTGCTGCTGCTGCTCATAACGCTTCTCCTCCACGCCTCGACGAGCAGTCTTGGTGAGTAGTCTCTTATCCCTTTGTCTGCGTTATTATTCGTCTGCCGGGGGGACCATGGCTTGTTCAGAGACGGAGTGAGTGAGAGAGAGAGATAGACATACACACGGGGCCCTGCTGCTGCCAGAGTGCCTACAAGCGCGCCAGGCCTTTCTCTCGGCCGTAGGACGAGAGGTATACCCGAGCGAACGGTCCTCCGCCGCCGCCGCTCGGAGGCCCGCGCATTCGAGGCCACCCCCTCTTGCCCCTCCAGTCCCATTGCTGCTCTTTGGAGCAGCAGCAGCCTCACCTCTAGTCTTACGTTTACGTGTCGGCGGCGCTCTCTCTCTCTCTCTCTCTCGGGCCCCCGACGCTGCCACCTCTTCCTTCCTTCTCCGTCTTGTTCTTCTTCTTACTCCTGCTACTACTCCTCTTGCTTCGCCTCCTCGTAGCGCAATGTTCTTATTCGTCATCTTCTTTCCGGAGCTGAGTCTCGTGTATAGGAGCGGTGCAATGCTCGAGGTTCTAAGTATGACTGGTCGCGATTTTGCTTTGCCAACAACATCCCGTCAAACGATACACGACTGCGCGCTCTCTTTTTCTTGCACTCCTTTTCCCTGTATATCATACTTCCGCTCGTAAACATTCTTGAATTTCCATTAGCAATGTCTTTCTGCTGTACTTGTTTCATTCTCTCCAACGGCTCCCAAGCGAATTTAGAAAATCGCGGCGAAAGCTTTTCATAATATCGAGCATTTCGAATGGATTATTTTTAGATTTATCGATGAAAACTTTGCGTTATTTTGTGCTCTTAGAAAACAAGGCGATTTAAAACTCCAATCATCGAGGCATATTAATTAAAGACTAACGAGGGTGATCGTTAAGTAGTATCGAGCGCGTCGTTTGTCAAGCGACACTAGTCCGTCGATTTTTAAAAAACTTTCGAGCTGTAATCTATATGGAAAACATAAACGACAAGTGTCGAAATAAAATAAATCTCTATCGAATTTGGTATAAAACAAACGACATGGCACACAAATTTGATAAAACTCACACTCGAGTAGTGAGACGTCTGAATGACTAGGCTTGAAAAAAAAAAAGGAGTTTGAAGCGACAAAGTCAATGTTAAGACAAAGATCGCGAGCAACAATCGTGTGAAATGTACAGCGAAGCATTCGAGTGTGTGACTCACACTTGAGAAACGTTGAATTTCTCCCTCTCGACGCGATAAAGCCAAGGAAACGAGCGCCTACACCTTCGTTACACGCGCGTGTATTAAAGTCTAATCGAACGACAGAACTATGCGCCCAGCGCGCGATCGCCTCAAAATAAACCCACTTAGCATAATCGAACCGTTACAAATAAAGAGAGAGAGAAAAAGGAAAGACGATTGAGAGAGTGAGTGAGGGGAGAAAAAAAGGAAATATTAGAAATCCATAAAATGATACTGACGCAGGGAGAAACTCTCATAGGCATCAAGTGTCTCTCGTTTACACATGCCTAAGCGCGCGCCGCGGCTCGCCTGAATAAATCCGATCGGCTCCGATATTTGCCGGCGCAAAATACCGAATTACAAAATTGAGAGAGAGAGAGAGAGAGAGAGAGCAACCGGCGTGTTTGAGTTACGCTTTTGAAAGACGAGTACGCGCGTATACTCTGCAGCTAGAGAGAGTGTGTGCAGCTTTGGTGAGAAGGAGAGACTGATGACGTCGAGTCGTGGGAATTTGTGCTGCATAGCTTGTGATGTGCCACCCGTCTATATATATTTTCCTGCAGCTCCGTCAGCCTGCGTCCCATTTGAAAGTCAGCCGGCGGTCAAGGTTGGCAGAGAGATGGCACTACAACCCCTGTGTGCTCGGTTGATTTTTTTTCATATTCGATGGAACAGCTGCTATTTGTCGGTATACGCCGCATAAATTTCGCGCGTGCTCTTCGCGCTTCGCCGAGTGTACGTTTAAAATTCATCGGTTTGGCTTTTAAAGTCGAGTGGCAATAGATCGAATTCAGAGCGAGAGAGCGAGAGAGAGAGAGAGAGAATGCGCGTATATGTATGTTTTATATCGAGCGGAAATCCCTAAACGCATTAAGACTGCCCTCCTTGCCCCGCCTCCGGCCTCTTTTAGCCTGCATTCTATAACAGCAACCTGTTCCCATAGCCAGATCGTTCCCATGCGCCTCTGTATAGCGCCCCGCGCCCTGTTAAAAACTTCGGTTGCGGCTGGCTAGAGTCGCTGCACTTGCGCGACTTCCTGTGCGTCGATGCTGCGCCTGCTCGCGCGTGTGCTAAATCAAAGAAAATAGTATAATATCAAGAGGCACGTTAATGCCTATGGAGAGTATATATATATGCTAGCTCCTCCTGCTGCGGCGGCAGGTATAAATACCGGGAAAGCAGGTCGTGTGCGGCACGTACGTATATGCTGTGTATGTGCGCGGGGGTGCGCACATATACGTGTACATATACACGAGCCCAGAGCATAATTATGGAAATTAAGGGGGTAGAGGAAGGAAGGGCGATAAGGAGGAGGAGGAAAGGTAAAGGAAGTTTCCGAGCTCTCTAGCCGCTACCGGAGTGCTCTCTCTCTCTCTCTGGCCACCTGGGCGCCTTAGGCTTGCCCGACTTAGTTTCGCGTGCGACCGGTCGATTATGTGGCCCGTTGCGATGACCCACCTGCGGCAATATGCCTCATCAATATCCTCGAAGGTGGGGAAAGTGAAATTTTCCAGAGGGCCTGGAAGAATAAAAAAAGAAATATAAAAGACGCGGGTCCCTGGCATGCAAGTGCTTAAGAGGCGTCGTGGAGCGCGGGAAAAACGGAAAAACCCGACGGTTGTGCGTGTGCGGCGAAGAAGAGAGGCAGAAAGCATCGAAGGTATACATGGGGAAGAGAGAGAGAGAGAGAGAGAGAGAGAGAGAGAGAGAGAGGGCGAGGGAGAGGAGGGGAAAGGTGCACGGGCGAGTAGCGAGCAAGGAAGGAGAGTAGAGTGGACGAGCGCTTAAAAATATACGCTGTGAGAGAGAGAGAGAGAGAGAGAGAGAGAGAGAGAGAGAGAGAGAGAGAAGAGAGGTGGAGGAGGAGCTGGAGTAGGATAGCGGGGGAGGGGGACAGAAGGAAGAAAGAGAAAAATGAAGGAGAAGGAGAGCGAGGAGGAAGAGGGAGTGGAAGGTGCAGGGCCGGAGGAAGAGCGAGAGAGAGAGAGAGTTGGGGTCGGCGTCCGTTTGCACCGCTCTGCGCGCTGACTCTCTCGTGGTATACACACTCACACAGTGCACAGGGTGAGCTGAAGGTGTGCGCCGGTGATTCTCCTTTGGGTTTCTCCTACTTTTCTTTCTCTCCTTCTCCTCCTCCTCCTCGCCGCAGCCGCGCGCGCTACACGTACCAACGACTCACGTACAGAGATAGGTGTAGTATATATATAGGGCCGTGCGACCTACACCGCGTGCCCTGCCGCTGCTCCCCTCCTCCCGTCCGTCTCTTACTTCTCCTGCGAGATATATTTTTACCTGGGGCCCCTCTATATATAATACAAGCGAGCGCGAGCCCTCTCCTCTCGACGAGAGCCGAATAGCGGGGCTTAGCCAAAATCGTCCTGCGGCGGACTTTCTTTCTTCGGCGCACGCGCTTGCCTTTTGTGTGCGAAAGTCCGTGCGGCTGCAATACTCGAAAAACTCTCGACCGAGCCGTACTTTTTTTTCTCCCTCTCACTATCTCTAGCTCTCGCTCCTTGGCCTTGGGCTGTACGTTGACGCTTGTAAAGATAAATGAAATGATGAATAATTGCAAGAGCACGCGAGGGGCGCTACCGAGAGACAGAGAGAGAGAGAGAGAGAGAGAGAGAGAGAGAGAGAGAGAGAGAGAGCTTTAATTCGTGACAGACTCAACAAGTTGTCTCTCTTTCGAATGACTTTTTTTTTTCCTTTCTCGTTGTCGATGTGTATCTAGGTCCGGTATACCGGATGTCAAGGGTAGATCTGTCGTATAACGTTGTCCATTCTCACGAGACTCGCGCAAAAGAGCGGGCGAAGCCAAAGAAGAAGCTAGTTGGCAAAAAGCGAGGATCTACACGATTCCAAGAGAGAGAGAGAGAGAGAGACAGAATTTTTTCCCGTTTACTCGCGAAAGGTTGCCAAGTGAGAAGGGGGGGAGGGAGAGACGCGCGTGTACGCGCAGGAGGTATAAGGAGAGAAAAAAAATCGAGCGTACGTTCGGTATACGCGAAGGAGCGAGAGGGGCAAGAAAAAGAATTCCTCGCCGACTGATTCATCCGATCTCGGCGCGACACACGACGACGACGACGACGACGCTGTGCGCTGTACGGCAGTGACTTACTATAACAGCAGCCAGCCAACCGAGAGCTTATACACGCCCGGCAGAGAGTAGTCCCTGTAGCAGTGCTGTAACTAAAACTCTGCCGCTCCTACGGGCACTCTCTCTCTCTCTCTCTCTCTCTCTCTCTCTCCCTCTTTCCTTATAAGCTTTTTCTCGATTCTCAGAGTGGCTTCCCCTCTAATGCGTTTCCATTTATATCCTCACTCTACACTCGAGCTTATCACTCTCCTTCAAAAACGCGTCTTGTGAGTCCGCGTTTATTTTCGTATGCCTCTCTTTCTCTCGGATAACGATACGTCTGGTATATATGTAACTCTCGAGCGAGAAAGCCATAACGTTTCTCATTGCCGCGTCTCTCGTTCTATCCTCAAGGCTATAGGTCACCGCGAGAGAGAGCATTACCGATCGTGTCAGCGAACGAAAGTAAAACCGTGAAGGAAAACAAAAGAGAGCAAAAATAAAGAGAGGCTTTTATAACACGAGCACACGAAAGTTTGTGGCCGCCCTCCGTCCCCTGTCGAGCGTATATACATAAATCAAGAGCCGAAAGGAACGAGTAGACGGATTGAGAGCGCAAAAGATAAGGCCGTTACACGCGGCTATATAGATGGCCGATCGATATTGCCCAGCGATAATACCACCGGGGCCGGCCTTATAGCGCCAATCGCCTAAGCGAGTGACTTTAAGTGGACGACGCTCTCGGCTCTGGTATACCCGCCAGCAATTCCACAACGATAATCATCGCTCGTTTCGCGAGCGCGCGCCCGCGAGAGAGCGAGCGAGTAAGAAGAGAGCGACAAGCTCAACGACACTGCCGATCCCGCTCTGACGACGAGTAGCGGCTCTCTGTCTGTATCCACACAGTACTACTCTCTTGGAGTGTACTAAGCTGTCAGCGGCGTTGCCAGAGCTGCACACACATTCATACACGAGTTGCGAGGGCTAAGAAGCCGGAAAGCGGCGGTATACTGAGCTGGCCGCTTTTTGCTCCTGGACGCATATACCTATATGTCTGTGTGTGTGTGTGTTAGCGTGGCTTAGAGCCTCTACTGTATAGGAGCTGTGCTCCCCTGCGCGGGCCGATAAATGGACTGTAACTTTCATTGCCCGGCGATTTCGTTCGTTTTGTTTGCTCGGCCAGTCGTCGTGTGGTCATACGGTAGTAGCCAGCCCGAGCGCGGGGCCCACTGCTTGTAGTAGTCGACTACGCTATTGCGGCTCCTATTACGCTCCTATTGTTCGTACACTTTCTTTTATCTATCCATACGCGCGCGCGCCACACGCATGTGTGTAGATCTCAATGTGTACGTGTACACACTCGCGGTGCTCCCTTTGTGCTGACCGACTCCTTTTTTATTTTCACCATAGGTACACGCGCGCAGGAGAGAGAGAGAGAAAGAGAGGGCCGGATGCAGCCTTTACTTGGCTCTCTTTCTTTCCTGTAACCTTTTGAGATTTTTTTTGTTGTCTCTCTTCCCCGGGCATCGATTGTTTGGCTCCTCTCTTTCTATAGCGATTTTGTTATCGACGATGTACGGGGAAAATATTTTGTACATAAGTACGGGCGCTTGGCCGCCTCGAAAAATGCAGCTAACAGGCTGGAAAAAAAAGAAATAATTATCGCTACTGTCATGGGTGCATTGTGTTTGCTCAGTTGGGCCTTTGACGCTTTGCCTCGTGCCTCAGCTACGTGCCTTTTATCGCTTTTCCCAACAAATAAGACAAAAAAAGTGTTGTTTCGTAACCCTCTCCTTGTAGTTTCATTAATAAGAAAAAAATGTCTCTAAAACTATATAGCATCGAGAGAATCTTCGTATTCGGCAAACGGATTGTAATATCTCCAAGTAGATTTCATTGTCGGCTCGTCAAAGTTAATTCCAACTGCGCTCATCATCTCGATCCCATATACCCCGAAGCTTTAGTCAGCAACAAAAAATTTCCGACAATCTAGGCCGATAAAAGCGAAGAGAGGCACACGCCGGCTATACACCAATGCCACACATCCGTGTACGACCTACATAAGGCGAGCGCGCGAGCGAGTTGGACACGTAAATCGGAAGTGAGGAAGGAAATCCCGCAATCGCTAGTGAGAAAAAGAGAGGGAGAGTAACGCAACTGCGGCTTCGTTTGCCCGCGGTAACATCCTAGACGTACGTATCGAATCGTAAGATGTGTCACTCTCTGTCGCGCCGGGCGGCGCTCTAGCTTATCGTGACTCATTCAAGAAATACACATACATCCGATTGATGCACGAACGGCTGTAGAGCGGCGCACACCGGGCTGTGGAGGAGGGAGATAAGGGGCTGACGCAACGCAGCCGTTCGCGGAAGCTCTTTCGGTTTGAAAGAGCAGAGCCCACCGTTGACTCAGGTATAAATATATATATAAAAGCTGCGGGCCCGTAAGCACGCGCGGCCGTCTAATAAGCTTCGGGAGTACAGCCTGACGTCATCTCCGCTGCAGCATCTCTCTTTTTCTTCATTCGATCACCAATACTCTTGGCCCACATTCATTTTCTCTTACATCTCTCCCAGTGGCCGCCCCCATGGTGGGCACCGCTGATTTTATGGCCGGTTGCACTCTCCTCGCCCCCTTCTACGTATGTGCGGTCTTTACGCTTGAGTTTACGAGCTACCGACGACCGCCGATATCCAACGATCGTTATATGTTTATCCGGCCACTTTGGTTATTCTCGTTTTGGAGCATTTGCTTCGTTGGCGGCTATTGTTGCTTAAGAAAGTTGACGAGCAAAGTTGAACTGGTATTCGCTATTTGAGTAATTAGGGTGAATTAAAAAGGAAACGATGATTCGGTTGTTGTTTGATAAAAAAAAATTGAAAAAAAATAAATAAATAAAACGAAAAAAGTTGAATCGCGTTGAATTATTACGAGAAAATACGTGAGATGGTCGTATAAAAAAATCGAGTTGCTTTTTCTCGGCAGGCAGCGATTGGAAGTGCTGTAAAGATTAGTACGTTTAAAAGTGATAAGAAGATTACAGCTCGACTTTTTTAAAATTAGTCCAACCGCTCAAGACGAACATCGCTCGCAATAGCATCCATCATGTGCGGCACAACACAAACCCGTATAGATTATTTCACTCAGTAAAAAAAAAGGAGCAAGTACATAAATATGAAATGAAACTCAAAGTCGGATGTAGTAAAAAAAAAAAAGCCGGACAACGTTTCGTCAAAGTGGAAGTTGAAAAGGAGGACGAACGAGGATAATACAGTCCGCACGCGAATTCGCGAATCGATCGGTGCCCCCTCGGCCTTTGGCCGTGTCTGGCATCCACCAATAAACATAAAAAGCCACACTCCAGTCCCAACAAGCTCGAGCGCACCCGTGGAAATGCCGGCGAGAGAGAGAGAGAAATTCTTCGACTACTAATTGAATTTCCTCTAATTCGATTTCTCAAAGCTAGTCGCGCGCCCAGGCATATAGGCAAAAGAGAAGGGGGACAAGTGGCACCGTTACACACAGCTGCGCCTCTCCTTCCGATCGTCATCTTTTGTTACAGGCTACTTTAGACTTTGAAAAGAGAAAAAAAACTAAGGAGAGAGGAAAAAAAACTCATTTCCGCTACTTTGCTTTCTCGTTAAGTCGTCTATATCCGCGTCATTCGAAATGAGTGTCTCCAACGTTGTTTATCGAAATATCTTCGTTTATTTACTGAGATCAACAAATTTGTTGACCTTTTTTTTGCTCTTTCAATATTGTCTCGCCGACGCTCGCGCGGTTTATCGAAGCTGCGAATGCACAACGCGCAGGAGAGGAGCGAAAACTTTTCCGCGGCGAACGAGGTGCATATGGAGAGCGCAAGAAGTAACAAAGCGCGTGTGTGTCACGCGATACAACCGCGAGGACAGCTGTAAAATATCTTTGGCCAATGCCACGCGAGCACATACTCTGCATATGTGCATAGGAGCGAGCGAGACAAGTGTGCGCGGGCTGTCGTCTAGGAAAACTTAGACGCGTGTCCCCGCACGGCACACACACAGTCTAGCGGCGTCTGTCTATTTTCAAAACAGCTCCCGTGTCAATAATTCACGCTTCCCCACTCACTCTTTCTCTCTCTCTCTTCGTCCCCTAAAGCTCATCTAATCAAAGGAGCGAGCAGCGCGTCTGCCGCACGTGAGAACGTAATCACAACAAGGGGCTTATACCCTCCTTGGTATATACACAAGCGCATAAGCGTGCGTGGGGAAAATTTTGAATCATAGCCCGCCGTAAATGAAATTTCAGCCCCCTTGAGCAGAGCCCCTACCCCGCTGGGCGCGAAGAGGGGTCTGCTCGTTTAACAAACCCATCCCCTCTCTTCTTTCCATCTGGCCGATAGAGTTTAGTAATCTTATCTACAGCGCACAGCTTTGAGCGCAGGCGATCGGGCCGCTCCTTATCCGCGCGCAGCTTTCTTTGTTTATTCTATATGTACGCGCGCAGAGAGCGATATAAGCCCGCTTTACCTTCCGCATATATATGTATGTGTGCGTTATACGTGGTGTACGTTCCGCGCGCGCGTACTTTCCAATTCACAGATATATGTAACCGCTGCAGTATATAGGGGGGAAGGGGAGAGGAGCAGCAGTGTCGCGCATTTTCACGCCACGGGCGTTATAACGTAAACACTCGGCATTCCTATAGCTATACTCCCTATGCGCGACAACATGCCTACCCTTCAAACGCTCGTAATCTTTGGTATAACGTAAAAGGAGACTCTTTCGAAAGAGAGGAGAATTAACGAGAGCACTGCGGCAGCGATGTCGGGGGTGCTGCTCCGCTGTCGAAAAGGCATAGGGGCCAAGAGAGAGAGAGAGAGAGAGAGAGAGAGAGAGAGAGAGAGAGAGAGAGAGAGAGAGAGAAAGGCAGATCGAAATGAATTCCCAAGTTCTGAGTCACCGCGAGCTGGCCACTGCTCCCTCCGTCCTTCTCCCCCCCCCTTCCCCCGCTCGTTGAGCCGCATCAAAAGCCAGCTCCTCGATGACCCAGCCTCGAAGCCCCGCGTTTATTCCTTCCTCCCTCCCGTACCCTCCACCCATATCTTCCCTGAAACCGCCCCACCTAGTTCGGTCTATTCTTTCATTGTAAGCTCTCACCCTTACGGTTAGACCAGAGGGGGATACTCCCTCGTTTTTCGTATACGCAGTTCAAAGTTTGTTTGAAACGTTTTTTTTTTACTTTCAAGTTGACTCTCTCGCTCTCCCTCGCTCTCTATTCATCTTTGGTAGTACAACAAGGGATTAAAGAGCAAATTAGCCCCATTGATTTCGCCGGGGGTCTGAGATTCAAACAAATTCAATTTGCTTCCATTGATTAATGACCTTTCCCTTGATTTCCTGCGTTTGTTTTGCGAGACGCAAATCCTGCTCGTTTAATTAGAGAGAAAGGCCTGAGGCTGTGGTGTGTGTGTGTTTATGTGTGTCTGTGCAGCTCAGCGAAAAATTGCGACTTTAAAAATTTACGCGGATAATTATACGGGGAAATTGAAATATTTGTCGAGCGATTGTATTTATTTTATATACCGTTTACGTTGTAATATGTGTATAGAGAGAGACGTGGCCTATTTAATAACGCAGCACTTATTTTATTACAGCCGAAACGAGCAGAACGAGGCACACAAGGTCAACGGACAACGCTATCGTGGTAAGAATGAAATTCTCCTTAAATAGCTTACGTATAGACGCGTTAAATTTGTTTCCTCGTGTGCACAAGCTGACACTCGTATGTCGCAATAATTGAATGGAAAATTAAAAACAAAAAAAAAAACAATTTTTCCAACGATAGTTACAATGTGGCAATAACGATTCAGTTACAGCGCCAAGTTAACCACAACCATAAGCCTGTATTTTCGAACTGCTCGCATTATGCGCCTACCGTAAAGGAAGAGGAGTTGGCTGGTACAAAGGTCATTCAAGTGCACGCCGAGGATCGGGATCCGCCCGCGGAAGGGGGTAAGTCGATTCATTTCAAAATGAAAATTTCATAAAAATTCACGTAAACTGTGAATTTTGAAAAATTTACTTACTCGTTTTCTTTCCAATCAGGCACCATAACCTACAGCTTTATCACTGCCAATGGGGAAAAGTTGAAGTTCGACATCGACAACAAGACCGGCTTGATCAGGACGACCCAATTGCTCGATCGAGATGAGCCGTCGCGAGAGAAAGAGGTTTACCTCACGGTCCTTGCCACGGACAACGGCAGGCCGCAGTTGGACGATGTGTGCACGTTTAAGGTCACCGTCCAGGACATCAACGACAATTCGCCGGTTTTCGACAAAGTCGTAAGTATCTACGGTCGTCCACCTCGACACGTTTCTCTCTTCTCTCTCTGTCCTTCCTCTTTTTTTATCTCTCGCTCTTTCCTTTCCGGCGGCTTTTAATAATACATCCTTCTGGTTACTTAACGGCTTCTTTTTTTCTCTCTCTCCCACCATAGTATTCTGTCTCTTTCTTTGTCTGCCGACGTGTGTGTGTGTGTGTGTAACCACGCTCTTTTCTTTTTCTCTGACTTTGCTAAAAAACAAAAAGACTCTTTTTCTATGTCACAAAACGCGCTTGTCGTTGGTACAGTCGTTGATTATGAGCGAAAAAGAAGCGCTCAAACGTTGCTTTAGAAAAATAAAAATAGAATAAAAAAGAAAAATATGCATTAAACGAGGTGGAAAAATGTAAAGTGCGAGAGGTAAAGAAAAGCGCAGTGTGCATAACAAATGAATTTCCACGTATAAATTTAGTAGACTCTCCACATTGTTTCTGCGTAATATTTCAAAAATCTATAAGTTTGGTCTAAAAATAATAAAAAAAAAGTCACTAACTTGTACTTTTGCTTCGACTTTTTCGTCATCGATTGTAGGACTTCTGGGGAGCAGGGTCGAAGGTTGGTTTTTCGCATTAATCTTGTGTTGGCTATCCACGTGCATCTATATATTCATATCATACATGTTTTACATATTTTTATTTTCAATATATACGTCTATGTGTACAATGTGCCTACGTGGCGTCGTAGAGGAGTGATGATTTATGTCCCCGTTACAGTATTGTCTTACGCCTGTTACGTTGGCATTAGCGGTATTCACACGACGCGCCCGGCAAACACATGTTCACGCACGATACACGCACTGACTTCCCATGACTCAATTGATATTCCTCGATACGCTTCAACGATTATCAACGACGCTCTTGTAACTCGCAGCTTTGAATATGTGATGTGTAATTTTTGAAAATTTACGCGCTACCGTTTGGGATTAACAATTATTTCTCTTTTTTTTTTTTTTTTAATCGTTCGATCGAAACAAACGCGAACACACACTGACTATATTTGCGTAAATGTAGTGGCCAGCGGTTGTGTTACATCTAGCAATTAGAAAGCATCATCATCACGAGCATCGATGTTGTGTATTAGTAATAGTTTATTTTAGCCGCGATACAGAGTTGATTGCAGTAATTAAATCACCTCATTTTGTTGCGTAAGCTTTTTCTCGCGTAACGTCTAATGGGAGAGGCGAGTTATAGAGAAAAACTAGGAAAAACGCAGGGGGGCTTAGAGGGGTTTGGCACGATATATCTTTGCGCATATACAACGCCTGTGTGCGATATGTTGTGAGAAAATCGATGACATACTAACGTCACACTGTTTGCAGCTACGCCTTACGTGCATGATCTCAATGGATATCATTAGAAATTTTGCATTCTTATCTTGCCTGTCTTATTTCTTATTCATAAAGTTCTTGGCTATAATAAAACTACGGTATATCGTACTAAATCTTGAAATTTATCTCTAATCATTATTATTTTTAAAATGCCTCTTGAAACTCGTTCGTGTATAATTTTACTCAAAATTAGTGAATAATCTACAAATTACTACACTATAAGAAATTAAAAAAAGAATGTTTGCTGCTTAATACGCGTCGCACGTGATGTTCTGTCTTGTTTCTCCAAAGTATATGAAAAAAATGGTTCAGTAAATTATGATAAAAGCTTAGCTATCGCATGACTTTAGACAATATCATTGTTACCAGTAGTTGAAAAGCTTGACTCTCGCGCGGAATATTGTAAGAGCAACAATTAGCCAAACGACAATTATTAACCAAATTATTTCCCAACAGACTTACAAGGAGTCGGTACCGCAAGATCTGCAACTTGGCCGTGAAGTCATGCGGGTCTCAGCCACGGACATCGACGACGAGAACAACTCGGTCATCCGTTACAACATATCGGCGAAACAGGCAGACGACGCTGCTTACTTTAGGATTGACTATAATACCGGCGTCATCTATCTCAATCAATCCATTGAAGTAGGTCTTGAACCTCGTAGCTGATTATAAGCACGCCCCTATGTACGTCAAGAGCTTATAACAAACTGGCGTTTTCGTATGCGAACGTTTGCTCTTGTACGTCTACGTGGGATAGTGTTATAAAGATGTCATTTAGTTTGATCAATAACATTAAAATCGTTCGTTTCTTTTTGCCAGATGAAGAATCCGGGATATGTGTTCCGTTTAACGGCAGTGGCGCTGGACCAGGGTGAGGAACCACGACACAATGTGATCGACCTTGATATACGCGTCGTCGAGTCGCACAAAAAGGCACCGACTTTTATTAGTTATCCCATCGAGCCCATCAAACTTAAGGAAAACTTTAGTGACTACGAGGCAAGCATTGCACGACTTGAGGCCCAATCCAATATCGAAGAAAGTCCGGACTATTTTCTTTTCGAGCTAGTTACCGGAGGTACCGAACAGACCAATAAGGATAATACCTTCAGGTACATGTCGCTTACTAATTCATATCGTGATGATTTCGTAGTTTTATTGAAAATAAATTTTTAAAGCTAAAATAAAAAACAAGAAACTTAATTTGAATATTTTTTATTTTCAGGTTGGTGTCGAATAAAAACGTGGCGGACATAAAGCTGGCGAAAGCCCTGGATTATGAAAGTATCACCGAGTACCAGCTTATTGTGCAAGTTAAAAATAAATACCAGCTGGCCGCCGAAACGAAGATCTACATCGACGTGTTGGACGTGAACGATAACATTCCAGTTTTCCGAGAGATAAAGAAAGGTAGTGTCTTGGAGAATGAACCCCCAGGTACTCCGGTCATGCAGGTCCGGGCTATTGATGCAGACGGTACTTCAGCTCACAATCGGGTAAGAATATTAGCGCAATAATTTTGTACTTTTTATCATTGCAATTACGAGCTCGGTCAATAAACTCTTTACTTTTGCTTTGTTCTCTAGGTCACTTATGCTCTCGATAGTTACGAAGATCTTTTCATGATTGACAAATTTACTGGTAACATTACGACGCGAAGGACTTTTGATCGAGAGGCAGATTACACTTACACTGTAAAAGTTATAGCCTCGGATAATTCGCCAAGTGCTCTCTTTAAAACTGGTATGCCGAATAAAGGCGAACAGAACTTCCGAATTGAGATTGCGGATAAGAACGATAATCCTCCGAAATTTACTCATAAAGAGTATAAGGCTAATTCAATAGCTGAAGATGCAAACATCAATGCTCTGGTGACCGAAGTCAAGGCGTTAGATGCTGATACGGCTAGCCCTGTTACTTACAGTATTATCCAAGGCAATGTGAATAACAGTTTTTATATCGAGAACACTACTGGCAAAATTCGCGTTAATAATCCTCTTGATTACGAAGAGATAACTCAATACAATTTAACGGTGCGGGCCTTCGACGGTGTTTACGAAGATACAGCTACAGTCCGAATTTATATCGAAAACGTTAACGATAATCAGCCGATATTTGAGCCGTATAAAAATCCAATTATTGAAGAAGAGAAAGTTCTTGATGGTAAATACTTATTTTTATATGTTAGAGAAAATAAGATCTAAAATTCAGATATTTTATAACGTGTCTTTTTTACAGGTTGTATCACAACTGTATCTGCATATGATCCGGACATAAAAGATCGAAAGGCAGATCAACATATAGTATACTCAGTTTTGAGATCTGAACATCAGCCGTTTATTGGTATTGAAAAAGATGGCTGCATGGTGCTGAAGAAGCCCTTAGATCGAGATGCTCCAAATGGCTACCCAGTGTGGACGGTAATAAAAATATTTCATAGTAGTTACTTACAAAAAAGTAATATTGTAGAATAGAAAATAATTTTATAAATTTTGTATTTTTTCAGATCATCGTGATCGCACAAGATGAAGATGGTGGTCCCAATTCTCTGCGAAACACAGAAAATGTAAACATCACTCTGACTGATATAAATGACAATGCTCCATTCCTTGACATGCCCGGTCCCGTTATTTGGGATGAAAATCAGATCCCCGGAAATATAACCAGACTGAGGGCGCGAGATTATGACTCCGAAGAAAACGGACCTCCTTTTGAGTTTTATATTGATGCTTCCGCTGACATGACAATACTCACGAATTTTGAAATTCGTGGCAGTGACCTTTATGCCAAAGTGCGCTTTGATCGTGAAGAGCGCAAAAGCTACGATATTCCAGTGGCAATAACCGACAGTGGTAAACCTCGTCTCACAGGAATTTCTATACTTACTGTCATCATAGGCGATAAGAATGATAACAAGATGCACGAAGGATCCAGCTCTATTTTCGTTTACAACTATAATGGAGAAGCGCCTGATGTCGAAATCGGAAGTGTGTACGTAGAAGATCGTGATGATTGGGATCGCGTTGATAAGACTTTCTCCTGGTATGAGAATAACCAAGAGCCCGGTTTTGACTTGAACGAAAGTACTGGTATGATAACGTTGCGCTCCGGTGTAACTAACGGCACTTTTCTTCTCAAGTTTACAGTCACTGAAGAGAGTAAGTTCCAAATAACCTAATAAATCTATACATTTTTCGTGATTGTTTAAAAATATTAATGCTGCATTTTTATTTGTTAGGTTTCTTGATCCCGAGACACAGTGTTGAAGCCACAGTAAATGTAACCGTTAAGGAAATTCCTAAAGAGGCAGTAGTAAAATCAGGATCTGTACGCTTTTTCGGCATTAGTGCCGAAGAATTCATTGCACCTGACGGTGGATTGGGCATCAGCAAGAAAGATACTCTTCAGGAGCGTCTATCGTCGATGTTCAACGTGTCTGTGGAAAATGTAGATGTATTTACAGTATTGCATTCACCTCATCAAAATAAATCTGTTTTGGATGTGCGTTTCTCCGCTCATGGTAGTCCTTATTACGCTCCGGAGAAACTTAATACTATTGTCGTATCGCACTTAGACGATCTCGAACGCGAAATTGGTGCCGACATACTTCTCGTCAATATTGATGAGTGTCTGTTTGAAAAGGTATATTTTTTCGTGTTTATTAAACATCTTTACAGCTTTCTTTTTTATGAGACTTTTTTCTAATACAATTTTATTTCTATTATTAGGTTTATTGCAACACCTCGTGCAGAAGTTTCTTGAATATTAGTTCGGCGCCAGAAGTCATTTACACAAATACCAGTTCATTTGTCGGTGTTAGTGCAATAGTAGAACCTCAGTGCACCTGCCATGTAGCTGAACCGATTGAGTGCCTTAATGGAGGAACCCCCTTGGGTTCGACGTGCGAGTGCCCGCCAGGATTAGAGGGACCAAGATGCGAAGTTTTAGCAATTGGCTTCCATGGTAACGGATATGCTATCATGCCCTCACTCGACCAAGCATGTGATGATTCTTATTTAGGTAATATATTGTGTTTAATTACACTATTTTAATTGAACGACTTAAGCAATAAAAAGTTATTATTTACATGGATTTATACAACCATTTAAATTTATATTTCAGGTCTAGAAATAACACCGTATGCTAAGGATGGTCTGATATTTTATTTGGGTCCAATGTTTGCTTCTAAATTAGGAATTCAGGACTTCATGTCACTCGAATTACAAAACGGTAATCCTGTTTTGTACGTTGATTACGGTCAAGGGACTGTCATGTTAGACAGATCAGAATCAATGATCGATAATGGAGTAGAAGCGAAAAAATTGTTCCTAGCTGATGGAAAACCTCACAGAATAGATGTTTATTGGACGAAAACTGTAAGAATTTACTTTCATCAATTAATTTTTTAGCCTCAAATTTCGCTAAAAAAAATTAATATACAATGATTTTTATTTTCATATTTATTTGTTTTAGTCTATAGAAATGAAAGTTGACAATTGTGGTTTGTCAAGATGTGTAAGATTGAAAGCTCCTATGGGAAATAAGGAATTCCTTAATGTCAATGGTCCACTGCAAGTAGGAGGAACTATAACTAATCTAGCTAAATTAGGCGATCAATTCAAATGGCAGCATATTCCTACTAAAAAAGGATTTGTAGGATGTATTAGAAATATGACCATCAATGGAAATGTAAGTATTGATATATTCTTTATATTTTTCTAACTGAGATATAACTTAACTAATTCGGACTTTATTACACAGACGATAAATTTGGGAATGCCATCGTATTATGAGAATGCAGACTCTGGCTGCAGCACTGGCATGGCAAAGGCCGTGTCCTTTGGCATAGATACCAACTTTTTGGTAGTCATCCTGGTTTGCATTGCCATTTTATTGATTCTGTTACTAGCAGTAGTAGTACACACACGCAAGACAGACGATATCTACAAAGATATGGACGACATCAGAGAAAATATAATAAATTACGAAGATGAAGGAGGTGGCGAAGTCGATACCGGTTATGACCTCAATGTTCTCAGGTCCATGTATGATCAGCCTAACGACATGAAAATTACAGCAGCCAGTCTTCAAGGAAAAGGTAACTTAAGATTTTTATTGCAAAATTTTTTTTTCTAATTTGTTTTATCCTTGATAAAATGTTAATTTTTTTAATTTATAGAACCAGATGAGGTACCTGATATTTGTGGCTTCTTGGACGGTAAAAAAGAGTGCTGTGATAAGGACCCTGACACTAATCCGTTTGATGACGTACGCCATTACGCTTACGAAGGAGAGGGTAACTCGGATGGCTCACTCTCTTCCCTAGCCTCCTGTACGGACGATGGAGATCTTAAGTTTAATTACTTATCTAACTTCGGTCCGAGGTTCCGCAAGCTAGCTGATATGTACGGCGAAGAAGCGAGTGACGAGGAAAGTGAAGGCGCTGGAGACCGGGAAAGCGAGAGTTGGTGTTAACAACACCGGTAGAAAGACATACACATACAAGCATAACATATATATTTATATATTTATGTATAAAAGAATATTATGTCATATTGATCGAGAAATGATTTTAAACGCAATTTTGACATTACAAAGACGACAACGTACTTAAGAGAAAGACTAAGGATCGCGAAAATAAGGTGATATCTTTTTATGTCTCTGTGCATGTTTGTACAAGTATGTGTGACCGCGTGTGAATGGATAGTTAAAACGCCAAAGAAATCAAGATAAGGCGGTTAAGTAATTTTCAAGTGGTTTAAGTAACAAGAATTTCTTAAATCCTACTTCTTTCTCTCTCTCTTTTTCAATCAAGAGATATTTAACAGACTCTAAATGATGATATTATACACTTTTTGACAGATTAGTTGACGCTAAAGTGAAGATACTAGAGAAAAGTGATTTAATAATCATTTAAAATAATTGTTAATGTAGTGCCCATACTTTGCGTTTATTATCATTTTTTTGTTAAGAGAGAAAAAACAAATTATTTGACTGAGTGTACAGTATACAAGACCTAACAAATTTTCATGTTGGTTTTTTAAGCTTGCAATGAAATTGAAGTAATTATACTTTTCGTAATATTTTTTTATTGTTTAAAATACGAGAAAAGAAGTAAATCATAAAACCATTAAATGATTATAGTAAATATAAATTCATTCCATCAAAATTACTAGTTTGAGTATATTTAAGCTATTTTAAGGCTTGACAATCATCAAACAAGTTGAGATTTGTTCTTGATTTTTTTTTTGTACCACTTTCTTTAATTTATTATAGTTGGTTAATAATAAGTTATTGATCAATGCATAACAAGAAAATGGTATAAAAATTCAATGTTTAATTTATGTAAAATTTATATAAAGTTTTTATTGCGTATAAAAATTGAAAATATGCGAAGTCAAAACGAATGTAACATAAAGCAAATTTTTGATATAATTATTTGTGACACGGTATCGATTACAGGGTGAATTAATATGAATTAGCTTTGTACTGTTTTGATTAAACGTCTACATAGCTAAAGCAATACGCACTCAAAGCGTTATTATTGTACGCCATGCGCATTTATATGCATTGTAAGAATTTAGATACGTTTATTAAGTACGTTTACTTTTTGCCAACGTAAGACAATTGACTACGTGCATGAAAACTTGATAAACTTTTTTGATTCCATTGTTAAATGTGAACATTTGAACGTTTAAAAGAGGCCTTGGATACAATATTAAAGCACCAATGCTTCCATATTGTAATATAATAATCGAAATGTTTTTTTTTCTAATTTTATATTTCGTTACGTTATTTATTTTGGCTCGCATTTTAGACCTAAAATTTACCTATTTGACTAACAACATTAATAATCATTTGTACAGTACAAATATTAAATTTGTAACAATCAGTTGCCATAGCACGTTTTCAATGGTTTTCATTTAATTACATTAAAAAAAAAATAATTGAACAATAAGTAGACAATATAGTATTATGCTCAAGTAAATTCGAAACAACCAGTGTTTGTTTGTGTCGAAGGTATTTGACAATATTTACACTAGTACACAATAAGATACTTCCTAATAATAAATAACGATTATTTAGCATGTTAATAAATTCAATAAGTTTTTTTTACACGCCTTATAGTTTAATATTAATTATTGCGAGGCGTTCGAAAACTGCGCGCGATTATTTTAGTTTAATATTCTTGTAAAATATATATACGAATTTTTTTTTATGCAAGTGTAATGCTCTTTTATGACATTGCATCAAGCCGAAAGAGTATTTTGATCTCTAAAAACGGTAAAATAATTCCAGAAATGTAGTTCTAATGTAAATAAGCTGATAAATAATAAAAAAATTAATTACATAATTGATGAAAGAGTGGCTGCGTGTATGTATATAAATTTATATAATTATAAAGTAACGTTTTCTTGATAAACGATGAAGTATTACACAAAGATAAAATTAATCATTTAACTACAAATACTATTCAAATACGCAAACGATTTCAAATTTCAAATCTTTTATTATATTTGATTTTACATTTTTAATTAAAATTTTAAAAATATAAAAGAAAACTTTTATATCATTGAAATTGATAATTTTTTTATTGAGAATACTTTTGTTTGTTTTTTATTTTTGATAATTATCAAAACGAGAATGTCAACGAGAAAATTCTGTGAGTAACTAGCATTTAACAATGTAATGCGACGCGTAGAAAAGACGCGTCGTAATATAACGAAACGTATGTCGGTGAGGAGAACGTTTTATAAATTAAAAGGGTAGTAAGAACCAAAGTTTAATCGCGTAACTTTTTTACTCGTAAAAACAAACAGATGCAATATAACAAGACACACGCCGGCATTAAGAAGCGATGAAAAAGTTAAGGTGATCGAACTTTGCTGCAAATTAACGAAAAACGTTGTATTACAGTGTTTGCAGCTTACACATTGAATATAGCTTTTATTTTTTAATCTGTATAATTACATAAAAGATGGAAAATGTGAATACATGAAGTAGGTTGATATCCTACTTTTAATACTGTAGCGCTACAGCGATATTGTCAATATTAAACACTGCCTTTACGAATGAGACAAAAAAAACGACGTAGTATTTTGTAAGAGACGATATCGTACTGGATTTTTGTTGTTGGAAGAAAAGGGAAAAAACACAATAGCAGTTAAACCTAGAGAAAGTACTTCCAGTTACATATTTATTATTATTTTAATATTCCATTATACGAAAGCGAAGAGCAGCTAAAGCGTAAGCTTGACGATTGCGAGCTTAAAATTATAAAGATTTTATAAGTACTTCCACGTACGTAGGAAGCGCGTTGATTCACGAAAAAAAATAATGCGCAAGCGATGGGTGAAGCGTGTAAATAAGGACAACTACTTTGTAAGGCGCATGTAGAAATTTATTATTTTATATCGTAATATATATTATATACATCTATAACATGTATGCAAAAGGCCTCAAGGCCGCCGATAAACATGTGATAGTCAAATCTAATTGAACATTCAAATGCACCATCAATTTATTCACATAATCAATCTCTATTCTTACTAGAATTTAAGTTCAATGTGTACTTTTTCTCTTTTATACTAGAAAATAAATTCAAATTCCTTATATATACACACATGAGCCTTGTTATTTATTCCAGCGCGTATATATGCGCAGAGCGACGATTTAACATTTCAAATCGCACATTGTTCGCCAAGCCACGACGTTGGAATAATTCGAAACGAAAATTCGCAGTCTAAGAAAAAAAAAAGCTGCGAGATCGAAAAGGGAGAGTGGGGGCCGTGGAGAAAATAACCGATCATTAGAGTGGGCAGAGCCCGAGCGCGTTTTACGCACAAAGCCCGTTATTTTAATTAGTCAAGGCTTCGCTCTGGCTTCCCTTCCATTTATGCCATTACGAAACAATGGCGAGGAGAAGCCTCAAGCGCACAACTTTGTTTCGTCCTCTAATAAAACGATTGTGAAACCTGTGCCGGCAATGTCCATTGAGCGCAGAATCTCGTCGCGATAGAGTCAGCTCGCTTTCTCGCACTTGCGCGCCTCGTATCCCTTAAAAACTGTATCGTTCGCTGAAAGATATAAGCGGCTGCATCGCCAAATTGCAAAAATCACAGTCAAACATAAGAATTACCCACAAGATTTACTTCGATTTGAAATGTACCCTCGTGCGGGGTGAGAAAGTGGGTAGAGTATAGTTCGCGAAACCCCAAGAATCAAGAAAGCTCTCGATCGAAAAATAGAAGTGACGGAACTGCCGATAGAGCGGCGAATGACGCTAAGGGGGGAAGGAAAAAAAAGTGAGAGAGAGAGAGAGAGAAAAGCGCTCGCAGAGAGCCGGCAGGGTGTCCTCCAATGTCGCGCGCACGAGAAGCCTCGCCGCAATATCCCGGGCGTCTCAGCTTCACTTATAAACCCGATCCTCAGCCGAAGCTCCCAGTCGTTTACCGAGAGCAGTCTCTTGCAAGCTCCTGTGCGCCTCCATATATCCAACTTGTATATACTCCGCTCGTTTTCTCCGATTCCTCGACGTATACATCCGTATCAATTAAGCAACGAGAAAATTTTGAATATTTCGCCTGCATAATGTGAGTCTCCTACGATTTTGTGTGTGTGTGTGTGTGTGTGCGGCTGTGAAGGAAAAGAAAGTTTACATAGAAGGGGGGTGGGTTTGAACTGACAAATTGCAGGAACTGCAGAAAGCTCCGGCTGAGCCTGCTGACCCTGGGACTCTGCCTCTGTCTTATCCTGGTAGCGAGGGTCGACGCTCAGCTGAACTTCTCCACCGGCTGGGGCAAGAGAAGCCAGTCCGAGCCAATCGTCGAGGATCAAGCTTATCTCACTCGGGCTCACTCGCTGAAAACTCAAATCGATGTCGGCTTGCTGTCCCACTGCTGTCGCCGCTTGAAAAAGGTATACATACACGCCGAGATAACGATTTATTATTATTTATTACCGGTTTTCTTTCGTTTCGCAACCGAGTAATGAGAAAACTTTCTTGTTTCCTTTCAGATCGAAGCTCAGCTGCTTGCGAACTCTCAAGTTGAATAAAGAGAACGATAAAATAACGCTGCGCGGAGACGACGATGGTTCTACAATTAAAATGAATCTTTATCATTTGTAATTTTTAATTATTTGTATATATACTTATACACATATCTTTATTCGTTTCAATAAACTTTATCCAATCGATATTCAAACGTACGCAATACACGTGTCTTCATTTTTTCTTCATACAAATTCTCCATTAATTATACGAGCTTTTCAACTCTTACGTAATTTTGATGAACAAAACCCATTAATTTAGCGCATCTCGCGTATACACAAAGCTCTGACATATTTGCAGAAACAGAGAGGATCGGGATCGGTATAGTGTCTCTCCTCGAGAGAGCAGCGGGTATAAAAAAAAAGACCGACCTAATTGAGCTTGTGTGTGTGTGTGTGTGTGTCTGCGTGATTGTAAGAGAATACGCATTAATACATAACCGGGGAGGCCGGTGTGTGCCGTCGGCGCAGAGAAGAGAAGAAGAGCAGTAGAGGCGCGCAGGCACGAGTTACGTTCAGGCCGCGAGCCGAGGTAGTTACGCGCGCGCTGCATTGCGCTCGGTTACCTTATACTTACACGTCCCCGAGGCTGCAGTGCACTTTCCCTGTCTCGTTTGTAAATATGTGAATTCAATTACGAGGACTGATTGGCCTGTCGATTTCGTCGTTGGACTTTCGAATAAAACACCGGAGAAGAGAGCCCTCGGCAAAAGTTAACCTATCTACAATACGTATTTTTTTTACTATAACCTAACTTGCAAGCTACACCTCTCTCGCGCTCTCTGTCTTTCTCGCTCTATCAATGAGAGCAAGATTATCTACTATACTTCAATCGGTTGATAGGAGAGCTCGTGTTTGACGCCGATTATTTATTTTGTTGCCGGCTGTGAAAAATCGGAGTTTTGGAGTTTAACACGGTTCGTTCGTGTAGCAGAAGAAATCAAGTTCGAGTCGCCATTGAATCGAAGAGCGGCTGCGGATTAATTATGCGAATTTTGATCGCAACGTTTCTGCGTTAATAATAATACATCGTTCAGCGGGCAAGCATGTTTAGCATGTACTCGCGCTACATGACGACGCTCCTCATGAGTCGCCAAGGCACGAGTCTCGCTTGCGAGACTGTAGCCCGGAGCGCTCACTTTGCGCCCCAGCAGAGCTGCAATCGGGCGCAAACCAAGTTCAGGTGGTGCAAGCACAAAATGAGCTTCTGGCTTAGAGAGCAAAGCGTTCAGGTGGCTAAGGCCTGTACGAGGCAATTCGAATTCATAGCTGCTCAAAGGGTACGCAGGAGCATACAGATCTTTCAGCTCTACACCAGGATTTGGGATGAAGTGGCTCTCAGGGAATTTATTAGACAGTTCAGGCGTAGAGTTACAAGGAACACTAAGAATTTCATTGTGGGCTCTGTTGGACTGTTTATGTTTAACTGGGAGCAGGAGAGGATTGAAGATGAAGAGATGCTCAGGTACAGTAGAACTACTTTGGACTCTTTTATGTAATCACTTCAATCAGTTGAGTAGTGGCTTATTTTTGGTTTTTAATGTTTTAGCTGCTGTCGAGACATCGATGGATTATACAGATTGAGAGATCTGACAGTTGTTTGTTCCAAGTGCCACTTAAGATTAATTATAGATGTTACGCAGCCAAAAATTCAGTATTGTCAGTGCCATGACACAACACGTGCAACTCAAAAAGCTCAACAGGAAGGTAAGATAGTATTCTATAATTGTGAATTTTTTATAATTTTTTCAGTATGCAATTTATTTATTAAAATATTTATTTCAGGTGCAGAATGGGAACCTTTTATTGAACGTCAAGATATGTTGGTATGGAGAAAAGAAGAAGAAAATTTCAAAGGTTTATATTCTTATAAAGTCTATGGATCTTTTGATGATGTATCTGCTGAAGATTTTTTGCAAGTACAAATTGACATGGAGTACCGTAAACAGTGGGATTGTACAGCCAAAAAGTTAGAAGTTATAGACTCAGACCCTTTATTCGAAAACAGTGACAATAGTGGTAGTGACGTCATTTATTGGGAAATGATTTGGCCTGTAAGTTTTTTCTTTTTATATTTGTAGTGATATCATTTGTTCATTTAATTAGAATTCTTTTTTATAAATTTACAGAGATTATTTACTAATCGAGATTATGTGTATCAAAGAAGATGGCTTCATAATAAGGACACAGGTGTTGCCATCATAGTAAGTAAAGGAACAGATCATCCAAAAGTTCCAAGTAGATCAGACACTTATAGGTAATTACATCTGGATTTATTTATTTTTAATTTGCATTATTTGTATTCTATCATTAAAATTATGCCAAAATATTTTTTAGAGTTAAAACTTATTGGTCCTGTATGGTCATAAAGCCATATAAAAATTTTCATGAACCAGGGATAGAATTTGTTATGACATATTTTGATGATCCTGGAGTAAATATACCATCTACTTTTACATCATGGGTAGCAATGTCAGGTAAGTGGAAAATATATGAACAAATAATTTTTATTGCAAATATTAATTATAACAATAATTTTAAGGTTTACCAGACTATTTGTGTCGAATGAGATCAGCTGGTAGGAAATATAAAAGCTATAAAGAAACGCAAAATTCAGTTAGTTCTGTTGAGACAGAGATAATTTGTAATCGAGAAGATGAAGCAACAAGTTTAAATGATAATAGTGAAGTAGACAATGAAAACAGCACAATTCCCTCAGATAATATTGTTAATGAAGAAGAAACACAAAATGATACAGATTCTTTGATTGTCAAGCCTGTGTCTATGGAAAGTGATTTAATAGATGAAAGTGATAGAGAAGAGAATAGTGAAACTCGTGCAGCACAAGAAGACAGTCAAAGTTTACTAGATTACCTTTTTTTAGCTAAATTATTTGCATAGCACAAATTTAATCACAAATAAACTAAAAAGTGATTTATAAAATAGAGGACAGAATTTTTGACAGAGTATGAAGTTAGATGATTGAGAATTTTAAGACAATGTGTACAGGAAGGTATTTCCTTCTGGAACCTCTGAATGTATTTTATGTAAATAATATTTTTTGATGTTTTGCAATTGTAAGATGACTTGAATGTGTCTCTGTTTAAGACAAATAGAATTGTTTATGATTTTTTTTTCAAATATATTTTAAAAACAAACAGATGTATATAATCACTTTATAGATATACGGTTCAGTTTTTAACAAATTTATTTAATAAACTGTTGCTCTAAAGTTAATTATGATTTTTTATTTTACATATTTACATATTTTTATACAAATATATTTGCATGACAATCAGTTTAAATAAAAATTAATTAAAAATTGATGCATCATATGCTCAAAAATTATCAAGTGTTAACATAAAAAATATTTATAAATTTTAATAAAGTTCTAAACTTGCAAATATGTTGATACTATTAGCAAGATTGTTCAACTTCTTTTTTTAAATCAGAATCATTTAAATTTAAAAATAATGAATCCACTTCATCTTCAAAATAAAAAGTTACTTCATTTGGCAGTCTCATTGGAGTAGAAGTAAATCCACTGCAATCTTCATCATGGCATTTTTGATACATAATCTTATTTAGCGTATCGACTACATAATAAATATTATTACTTTTATGCCATCGCTTAATATTTTCACAATATCTGGAAAATAAAGTTGTATTAATTGGTTATATAACAGCGAATTGATATTAATTGCTCTATGAGAATTTACCTGTTGTTAAGAATTTCATAAATAACTAAGTGACTGCTTTCAAGATACTTTGTATCCCTGATTTTTCCAGGATGTATATATTGAGAAATGTATTTATCTAATACTGGATATGGTGATTTTGGATATTGTTTGGAGATACAAGATAATTTTAAACGTTTTTCCGTATGTTGAGAATAATTTAATATTTCAGTTTTTTTGTTTTCATCAAATGATAGCACATTTAATTTTTTCTTCTTTGGAAAATAAGAAATTAGAGAGTTTAAAAAAATTTCCAAATCTTTGTTTTTAAACTTATTACTCAATGTATATTCACAATCTGAAGCTTGCAATAAATAAGACTTTTTACCCCATTTTGTAGCTTTGTATGTTCTAAAATGTCTATTTTTAGTATAAACATTGAGATCTACAAAGATCTTTCTTCCTTTGTTTGTCTCCACAAATAATTCATTAAGATTTGCTTTATTAAACTTATCTAAAATTTCATGTTGGCTATTCTCTTGCGATACATAATTTTGTATATCAGCACTAATCTGCTTGACTAAATAACCAACTGTGTAATTATTTGCAAATGCTACATCTTTAGTGCTAAAGATTAAGTGTTTGCTAAATTTATCAGGCCGTGAAGAATCCAAATTAATGACCATACTTCTGTTACAAGAGTAATCCCAATGTTTTTTTATGTATTCACATGTTACATCAATAAGAGTTCTCGTCATGCGAATTCCATTGATTTCCTTATTCAGTTCTACTTCATATTCTAGATCATAGTACAGGAAGCAAGGTGAATATTCAGGTATCACCTAAAAACACAATTGCAACATTTTTATCAGTACACAGTTAAAAAGAAAGGTTACATTTGCATTTATATCTTTAAAAGTTACCTCATAAAAGACTCTTTTCTCTAAAGGCATGTGTTCACTGTCCATCCAAAAATCTTCTGGATACGTGACTATAAACCTCCTTCGTTCCTTCTCATCTTGAAACACAAAACAGCAAAGTATATCATCACCGTCACTGTTTTCAGCAGCATTAGCAAGAGCGTCGTGTTGCTTCCAAAATTCCTCCTTGTACTCATTTGGTTGAAACACTGATCTTGGTCTTTTGTCATAAAAAGCTTCGGCAGGCCATCGTTTCTTGTCCTCCTCGATTTTTCTCTTTTTATCCTCATAAAGGCCTTGCAAAGTGTTGCCGTAAAATCGGGCTGGCAGTATCGGACTATCCATGTTTGCTTATATACCTGCATTAAAAATCGTTATCACCATTAGTTGCTCCGGTATCTGCTAAATAATGAACTTTAGTCAAATCTATTCCTACGCACCTATTTTAGTTAGAATCCAGCACTAACGCACGGAGCACAGCTATTAATAGACACGACAGTTTCATTTCATTCCTTTTCAAGTTCACCTCCGTAAGTTCATTGTTTGTTTTGTTTACAACTCGGAGGTCGAATTTTTTGGAGAACGAAATGCCGCCATTTTAAAAACCAAAGGTCACAACAATAATAACAACAATAACATGTAACTAGTTCGTGCATTTAAACATCTTGCAGGCTACGATTATTTCATTCGCGACCTGCGCCCAAGTGATGAATGTTAACAAAATTTTCTTTTACAGTACGATTGTCTAAGCTGCACTATCAAACAATAAACAAACGTTCATGTGGAGAGCAGCTACGTAGTACTCGACAGACGACAGTTGACAGTATTTAAACTGGACGTGTTCGAACAAGATTTCATCTAAATTATCTAGATTAACCTGTTGAATGGAAAAGATAAAAATTTTGGCGCTTCAAGAGATATTTGATAAATATTTTGTTTATTTACAAAGTTTACACGCATTATACTGACAGTTTTATAGAAAGGCCAATTATTGTTTTTTATCGCTCTGCCTCGAATCAGGATTATCATTTCTATACAGTTAAATTTTCAAATATATTTTATATTGCATTTTTGGTTATCTCGCGAAGATAATTCACGAAATAAAAAAGATGAATTCTGAAAATTTTGGTGGGAAAACTTTTTGTTTAATGATTAGTAATTACGAGGCGAATTCCATCAATGTTTACCCAACTATTTCATTGTTTATTTTTCAAACAAAAATTAATCGTCACTCTGAAGTTCATGTACATTGTCAATTTTCCGAAATCAAAGCGCAGCATAGTAAAATTCAGTAAACAAAAATTTGTGTGAAAAAGTAAAAAAAAAGGTCTATGTACCTTCGAGAGTAAAACAAATAGGAAAACGCGTAACAAAAACCAATAAGTTCTAAATGAAAGTAATGGCAAACGTAGATAGTCTAAGTTTAAGCGGTTCTTCTGGTTTAAGTACTCTCGCTTCGCCTATAAGCCGGCTATTTTCGTATGTGCGTTTATTTGGACAGAAGGCCAAAAGTGTGCAAATTGCGGAAACTCCCGGGGCGAGGCATAATTTTCAAAAGCGTCTTTTCAAGTACCCGCTATACATTTCTCGTCAACAACACTCCTTTGCGCGTTAAAGCCAAAATAAATTTATAATAACTTTCTATCCACCATCCCACTCTCCTCGCCGTATAATACGAGTTTCCATATACCGGTGCGGCTTTTCCATCCATCATTCTTCGATGTAATTTCATTTGCAACCCCTTTTTTCCTCTTAAGCGCACTCTATACCCAACATTCCAATATACAGGGCAATCCTTCAAAGGCGCGTACACACAGCTTAGAAACTGCAATCTCGCCGAGGATCGAGTCTATGAATATACCAATGATGCGCGGCTCGATTGCAAATGTTGCTTTACTTATATTTTTTCTCTCTCTCTCTCTCTCTCTCTCTCTTGCAGCCTCACCCTTACTCCGCATGTAATCGATCATGCGGATTAGAGAAGACAAGATGAACATTTCTCTGCTGTAGAGGAGCCGGAAATCGAGTTTACGAATAGAGTGCGGTAGACCGTGGGCGAAGGGGTTGAGAATTTTTCTATTTCGACGTCGCACGCACAAATACAAGTCCGAATATCAATTATCCGCAGAGGGTGCGGTGTGGGGGAAAAAAAAAGACGAAGACGTTAATGGAGGGCCTCGGGGTTATAAAAGTAAAGGGTTGACGCGCGAGACTGTGTATAGGGGAAACGAGGGGGAGCCGAGAGAGACGTAGCGACGTTACAGGTGGAGCTTTTGCTCAAGGCTGCTGCCTACGCAACACCGAGAGCCAAGCTCTCTCTCTCTCTCTCCCTGGCTCTTCTCGCTTTCTCGGAGTAGATCCGTAGATCAGTCGGCGCGTTGATGCCTCGTAGACAAGACTGGATCATAGCTCTGCGCCTTACCCTACGAAGCCGCTTTTTAAAAATAACCGATCGAGTCTTGGGAGTAGTCCAGGGTATCGCGCAAGTTTGCCGGGTTGTATCGGCGCGAGTTAGTTCATTAAATCCTTTAATTCGAGTTTGCCTGTGCGTATTAAAAAGACAGCAGCGATAAGGAAAAGGATAGGACTCTTATTGTACACGTGTGTCGCTTGCAACAGCTGTCGCGAAAGACTCGCTTGACGCTTCCTATGTGCCTATACGCTTCTCTTTCCGGAAACGCGTGAATAAGAGAAAAAAAAACGAGACCCATTCAAATACTGAGAGAGAGAGAGAGACCATCTCGTTCGGGAAGACACGCCTCGTCGAAAGAAAGAAGGAGAGAGAAAGAAAAAGAGCGCGCGCGCCCGCCGAGAATTCATATGAGGAATTTAGAGGCGATAGCGTATCAATAGGCTGGGCCCCGATAAAGGATCGCCGATAATAGTCTAACGCGTCAGTCGCGCTCAGTCGACGGCCGACGGGCTAAGCAAGCGTATCTCCCTCTTTCTCTCTCACCGCCGGAAATACACCTGTACCGCATATCACGCGCGCTATCCCTCTCGGATGTAAGAGTGTCTGGAAGCAAAGTCCTTAAAACTTTACCCGAAGCAAAGGTTTTCATCCTGGTGAACGAAAATAAAGTGTATGAGAGCGAGTCTCTCTCTCTCTCTCTCTCTCTCTCTCTCTGTCGAGTGTGTACACGGGGCACGCGTGTGATAAGTGTGTCCACGTAATCGGAAAGGTATATATATCGTCGAGTATAGAGAGCCCGGGCGCCTACGTTTTGTCCCGGAGATCGAGCGATCGATTTGAATTCCCGAATAAATCATCCGCAGGCAGGGGAGCCGGGAGGAGGAGGAGGAGGAGGAGGAGGAGGTCAATAGAGCCTCGTATGCAACCCGCAGCTGGCATATATCGAGAGCCGAGAGCATAGCGCTGGATAAATAAACGCCGAGCGATCGCTGCGGGAGGTGGCTCTCTGCACAGAGAGCGCGGAGGAAAGGGGGCCATAGAAAAAAGGGGGGGTGGCTATAAGGAAACGATGCCAAGAGCGGTGTTTGGAGTGTCTTGGACGCGTGCCGGCCGGCCGAGCGGCCACGAGGAGAAAGACTGAGCGCCCGGGATCGGCTATGCCGGCCGGCATCGATGAGCTTCTCCAGGATGCAGCTGCGGAGCCTACTGCTGCTGCTGCTAGTCGTTCTCTTGGCGATCGGCCTGCTCGACTCGGCCCAGGTGGCCAAGAGCTTCAGCACGGGATGCAGGAAAGCCGAGCTCCAGCGGGACTGCGAGGCCCTCTGCAGCTTCGATGCTCGCGGACAGGTGACGTCCTGCGAGCTCAGGGCTGCCGTCCTCCTACCCGACGATCCAAAGTACGAGATCACCCTCGAGAAGGTCCTTCCCGTATTGGGTACGAGAGATTTTAGCGGGTGCGATTCGTGGGCTCTGCTTGTTTTACCCTTTTTTTTTTTTTTAACGAGGGACGACGTGTTACAGAACTCGGAGTCGTACACGCCAGGGCGATGGGCTTGTTGCCCCAATGGCTGAGGATGGAGTTTATACCCCAGGATGACGGCTGCGACGCCACTTACGCTCAGATCGGCGCTATTGACAGCTACTCGAAATGCGTCCACGTATTTTTCGGACCCACCTGTGATTACAGCGTCGGTGAGTCGTATACGAATTTTAATGCATTTTCGTTCTTTTTCGGTTTTCCATGAGAAGTATTGGCGTTTAGAAAAAAAAATCAAGAATAAACAAATAAACGACCGATAAGTAATTACCTTCTTTTATGTGTGTCTTTTTTGTTTTCTTTTTTTCAGCGAGTGTCGGCAGAATAACGAAATTCTTGGGAGCGCCATTGATCACCACCGGCGGATTTACTTTTGATTTCACGGAGAAAAAAGTTGATTGCCGGGACGAATATTTCATGACCGTTAGAGTCGGGACTTTGGCGTTCCGTGATATAGCGCTGCTTTTTATCCAAGTTATGAAACGGTAATAGCCTTACTTTTAAAGATTTATTTTCTCTCGCCATGTGTATATACATATTGAGCTTGCGATCAATTATCCCCTAGACTTGGTCTATTTGGATACGCATCTTTCTTATCGATATCCCGAATTTCGGCATATACATTTTAATTTATTTTTTTTTTATTATTTGTTATACTTTGCATAGAGAGGATCGAATGAGCATGCAACTGCGCGCATTTAATCGATAATACGTCTAAAGCGACGTCAGTGATATTAAAGACTCAGCTTGATAAATCGTTGATAATATCGATTCTTTTTTTAGACAACCTTGCTATTAAATTATTCTTTTATTGCTCGAAATATATATTATTCCGCTTTTCGAAGCGAATTCCGAAAGAGCCTGGAAAAAAAATCATTGATATTTTTTCCAGCTTATCAAGCCTACATTTTCACGAAGAAGTTATACGCGTTACGGTGTATGATAATTTTAATTTCACATTGCACCGAGTGACCTCGTCGCTAAAAGAAGTAGTCTAATTATTTGCTTAAGCCCATTGGATCAGTTGGACACTTTTCTTCCTCGAATTTATTTTATTTCATTTTCGTTAAACCTTAATCTCCAGTTAAGACGAAAAGAATATTCCCAACAAATTTTAATACGCGCTTGAGCTCGTGAAAAATTTAGATTTGAACTCGATAGAAAAAAGGGTAGGGAAGAAGGAAATTATGACAAGATAAAAAATGGTCTTTCCACGTCGTAGGAACGGCTGGAAAAAAATTCATCTTCTTTACGACACGAACGGCCAGACTGAGGTTACCGGGCGGCACACATGTCAGCTAATGATGAAGACGATGGTGGATTTATGGAAAAAACATCCGGATCTGTCCTACCGGAATTTCGATATAATTACGACGCCGGTCGAAGATTATGCCGAGGTGCTGAAGGAGAGCGTCGGTATGCTCTACAGCGGTGAGTGATGTACATTTGAAATTTATTGCTATACAAATTTTTCGGTTGCATCTCTTATCTATACCAGCGCGTATAATATGCTTGTGGTGCATAAACAAGCTGCTCGTAAATTTAGCGTCCACTGAAAAATCTGAATCTATGCGACTACCACCTTCCCGTTGTAATAGTCGAAGTTGAGAAGAACCGTTTAGTTACGTTTCTTCCACTTCGTGACGAATCTTGTTCAGATATCAGCTGCGAACATTATATTACCCAACGAATTTTGCAACGAATTCGTTGACTTTGTCTTCCTCAAATGGCGTCATCCACCCTCCCACTCTCGTTGGGTTAATTTGAAGAAAAAAAACAAAAAATAAGCTGACTGTACAGGCTCCGATTAGCCCGTGCTCCGTGGAAAAAACGCGCTATATACACGAAATACTTTGCTCATTAATAAGTAACCGATCGATTATTATCCTTATCTTATCCGTCCGCGTAGCTGTCGCACGATAAAATAGCCTGTATCAGGCGCACAACTTATTGTCGAGACTGGAATAATTTATCGCAAATCGAATCTATTATTAACAGCGCTTAGAGTGACTCTACTTGTCTTCGGCAATAATCCTCCGAGAATGAAAAAATAAAACAAAAAAATATAGGCTTACCACGGGAGCTTTGTCAATCATTATTCAAAGAATTCGTGATTTCCGACAGTTCGGCCAAAGCGCCGAAAGATTACGGGGCCGCTATGGTTGGTGTATATGAACGTGTCTCGCGCGGCAAAGATAAAAGTCGTGTTTGAACGTCTCGGCCGTGTATATTTACGGTCGGCTTTACCGCGCGCGCCCGTCTCTGCGGCGTTAGGGCGAGCTGCGAAGGAGTGAAGAGAGAGAGAGAGAGAGCGAAAGTGACTGGGGGTTGAAAGGGAGGAAGACAGATTGCCCAGCGCGTATGCCGGCGTCATCCAGCGTTGACACTTTCATTAACGTGTTTGCGTCTAGTCCCGATCTCTCTCTGCTCTCTCTCGGAACGACTTCACGATCTTCAACCTTCCATTCCGTGCAAGCGCTCGCGCGTGTATACACCGGCAAAACAAACAGTTTTCATTAGACTCGAGCGTCGTTTTAATCGATCTTAGCTTTTAAAGCGGAAATTTTCACTAACCGACATCTCGAGAGACTCTTGAGCGAGAGAGAAAGATGACGAAAAGAAATTTCGCCTTTTGTTGGTGTGCCGTTTGTACGCGTGTGCACGCATATCTATTGTAATCTATCATTATTTATTTGTTCGTTTAATATCGGAGAGACACGAGGAAGGTGCTAATTATATCGCGATCTGTTATATTTGCGGCGATTTTTCATTCTTTTTTTAAAAAGCTGTTTGACTCGTTGAAAACTGCTGGCGTTCGCTGCAAACGAAATTACCGGCTGACCGATGAGTAATTTTACTACTGAATATTTAATTGCCAGGATATCAATGTTAAATCCATCGCGACACTGGTTAATCGTAAATTTACCCTGGAAACGTATGGAGATATAAAAATATATCTTAAATTTATTATAGCGGCAATTTATTGAAAGCGATTTTTATCTAAGCGCTTATAATACACAAACGCACGTAATACGCCTGTTTTTTTTTCTGTTAAAGATACTATTTTTAGATCGTTGATAAAACGCGTGAGTAATATTGACCGATGTGGTAATTGCAAACACCGATAAAAAAGAGCCCCGGGCAAGATTGAAACTTGGATTGACAAAAAAATAAAAAAAAAATAAGTTATTAAAAATTATAGCACGCGATAACTGCATACATCTACTTTATCGACAGATATCTTAATCTATTACCATCTTTCGGATTAAGATTTAGTTTCTGCTGATAAAGACTTATCGCGTAGTTTTGAGCCTATATTTTTTTTTGTAAGCTTCCCTTTCGGGCCATTCCAACGCTGAACGGCGTAATATTGAATTGTCAGAAAGAAAAAGAAGCAATTATTTAATAAACATTGACGCTTTTGTTTTTACGTGCGACATAAACAAAAAACGAAAATTTGCATCCTTGACGATAAATTCGAAAGTACGTATCCCCTAAAAATTTTCAAAAAGTCTCACGTACGATATCGAGTGTGGTGTGTGTATCATCGTGCAATATCACGTATCCGAAGCAAAACTAATACGAGAAAAAAAGTGTGGGAAAGAGAGAGAAAAAAAAGAGTAAAAAGTTCTAACGAGATATTCGTAGTTTTTCAAGACTAAAAATACTTCGAGTGTCGCGATATTGCATTTTACGTAAGCAATGAGAATCTAATATATCCGCGGCGAATCTCGGCGAATATAAATAGGGAGCAATAAAAGCTCGCCAGGCCACGCAAATTGACCCTGTGCGTCTTGCTCTCCCGTATGTACACGTGTATACCCACACTCTCCCTCTACACTTTCGGGGAAATTGAATTTCCCCAAAGGCGTTAAGTTTTTCCTTTGGGCCACTCGACTCTCGACAGATTACCCGTCGTAACGTGACCGCTTGAAGCCGAAAGTGATGAGGCCGTGCGTATAGAGCTACACTTGTAAATTACACGGCTCGCCACGTGCGTGGGTGCGGGGGTCGCAGCAGCGTTATTGTTCGCGATCACGCACGTGCTCTCGCGTGATCGCTGAAATCTTGAATCTCCGATCTTAACCCCCCGGGCTTTCGCTTTTTTAATCGTAAACGCGCCGGCTCGCGTCTCGCGCGTTTACCTAGGGCAAAGCGTGTAAATGAAAGAGGAGCAGGTGAATTATTTAATTTTCTCAGTTGGAAGATAAAGTCCAGAAGACCCTTGGAGTAAACGGAGCCCGAGGTGTTATTTTAAAGGAATTTCGCGCGCTCCCGAGCATTTGGAGATGCGCGTAACAGTATATAGGGGAGGGATGAGCCTTGAGAATGAAAATAAGAAGAGAGAGAGAGAGAGAGAGAGAGAGAGTGAGGAGGATGGACTGGGTGCATTTTGCTTTGTGTGTGCGTGCCTCTCTCTCTCTCTCTCTCTCTCTCTCTCTGTACACGATGGTTGATAAATATTTCATGAGCCGGACGGATAAAAAATTTAAGGGACGACGAAGAAAGAGAGATCCCAGAGCGATAGATGTATTACATGCTAATGCGATCCGCCGAGCAAACGTTTAGCCGCGCTCGACTTCGAGGGCGCGTTTATTAAGCAAAAGAGAGAGAGAGAGTAAATATTTTGCGAAATTCCATACTTAATGAAAATCATTCCAACGAGAGCCGAGAAGAACAATCGTATGCTTCCCTCATCGGTAGAGGACGCGTGCGTAAAAAGCTCACGCGTCCAAGAAGAAATTAATTCGTCCGATAATTTCGTACAAAAATTCGGCTGTCCATTGTTTCGAAGAGAGGAAGGGGGCATTGTACGTAGAGCGTACAAGCAGGATTCCCAAGATATAGTTCGAGAGCGCGCGTGCAAATTCCGCAAGCTCAGGAATTCCGTCGAGGACTGTCTCTGTATCTGTGTGTGTGTCTGCGAGCAGGCGCTATATAGCGGTGGCTGTGCTGGGGGGGTTGATAGGAGACGAGAATTAAAATTCCTAAACTCAATTCAATCGGTGCTCAGCGAGCCGAGAGAGGCTCCCTGTTAATTCGCGCTAGAACCACAACGGCCCGCGGCGGCCACGAAACAATTACGTCGACGTTAACAAGGCTCGCGCCGGCCCCCCCCTGTCAACGGGGTAAACTCAAATCCCCAGGTGTTATTTCAGCCTCGTCAAAAGAGGGGGTGGCAGGTGGGGGGCGGGGTGGAGCGCCGAGAAAGACGGAGGGAAAGAAGCGCGAAATAAAGGAAAGGAGAGAAAGTGAAAAGGAGAGCGAGTACGGGCTGTAAAAGGGCTGTAGTAGCAGGCGCGGACTGGCGAAGGTATTAAGCAGAGAACGAGGGAAGGCGGTAGGTGAAGTCGCGTTAAAGTGAAAAATAAAGTAAAAACCGAGGCGACGCGGAAGGAGCGCCGGAAGGAGCCTGCGAGGAGAGCAGAGCGAATTTAGGGAGTGGCTGCGCGCGGAGGGAAGCGAGAGAGAGGTCGTAGCAGCAGCAGCAGACTCGTGGATCCTAGTGCAGGCTACGGCTGGCTAGGGGGAGGAGGAGGAGGAGGAGGTGGGCTGAGCGAGGAGGCTGCGAGAGGAGGGCCGGCACACTGCGGCTGCCGAGTAGAGCGCGCGGCGAGAGTCCGCATCAGGAGGAGCTGCTCCCGGTGCGCCTGAGCGCCGAGCCGCCGCCGCTACCACTTCCCGGCTTATCCCTTTTCCCTCTCTCGCTCGCTCTCGCGCTACTGTACATCGCTTCTTTTCTCACTTCCTCTCTCGCTCGCTCCCGCCTGCTTTCTCTCTCTCTCTCTATAGTTGAGAGGCAGCGCGCGCGCGAGAGACTCTGATCGCCGCAGACGACTAGGACGAGTCGCGCCACAGTTTTGCGCGCGCTACCGACTCAACGACGGTACACAGGCAGTTACCGCGTGACAGCCTCGCCGTATACAGGCGCAGCCTCCTCTCCGAGTTCCGGAGCGAGAGCAAAGCGCGGCAAAGTTTCACCTCCAACTCTCTCTCTCTCTACTGTATAGTGCTAGTGAAAAATCGAGAAACTTATACGTACACTCGCCGCCTCTCGATCCCTATACCCACCCCCCTCACGACTGTTTTGCTTAGTCCGTGGATTTTTATACCAAATTGCCGGACAGTCTTCTCTGTGTGTGTGTGTGTTTTGTTCGGCATTCTCGTCGAATTTTTCAACTTGAAAAAGTTCGCCAGTTGCTCCCACACGGAGAGTTTGAGTGTTATATTTCGTACGTGCGATCGGAAAAGGGCTTTTACCAATGCTGCATGTTTTGTGCCCTTGTTATTAAATTTACTTGTTTTTTCGTCCTCTTCTTCTTCTTCTTCTTTCTATATAAACGTACGTCGTGCGAGTGAAAGGGACAATTTTCTGATTTGATATTTTTCAATACGTCTTTACTGCTACTTCTTTTTATTTATTTATTGATTTTCGGAATAGTAAGTAATAAAATTTAATTTTCGTTCAAAGTACGACATTTCTTTTTCACTTATCATATTTCTCTATTGTAATAGTCAAGTTACATATTATTCTCGCGTAAACCATTGCGATCGTAGATTATTGTTAATGTTATTGAGCAATCACATGTCGATCGTTCACTTTTGTAAATAAACATTGCTCGCGCTCTATAAACGCATATTTATACATAATATTACTACATAGTTTAATCTTTTTTTCATTCAAGTATATCCGCTTATATATTTAAATATACCGACTACGTGCTAAACTCAGTTCGCGCTCTATCCAAAGTCTTTCACCGCACACCTACACACTTTGAAGCTAAAAAGAGAGAAAAACTTTTACTGACGCAGCATTAAAAAATTCCAATAGCCGGGTCCGCACGTGAAATCCGTCAAGTATGCGAAATATTAAAAATTATTAAAAAACCCAGCCGAAATTTTTTATGTGTACACCGACTTTAAAGCGAGAGATCAACTAGATTTTCGTGCCACCTCTTAAACAGCAAACAAAAAATAAAAGAGGGGCGATGTTAAAAAAGAAAGACAGAGAAAAAAAATTGTCGAGACGGTGTAGGGAGACTATAAAGCTCTTAACGAGGTATTACTTAACGTAACGACTTGAAAAATTAATTCCGCAAAAAAAAGTAAAAAAATGGGGTAGAAATGCTGGTCGAGACGAGGAGAAAGAGATGGAGAGAAAAAAAAGAAGATCGGGCGGAGAATGGATAAGCGTCGTCGGGCTTATTAGTTGTATTGCTGCCTAACATCTGCCCCCTCGGCCGATATAGCCCGTAAACTTTAATCTTGGCAAATGCGCGTTTAATCTGGACTGCAGGCGCGCGAGTAAAGAGAGCAGCGACGAGGCTGACCCCCGCCGTCCGAGAGAGAAAGAGAGAGCTAATTGCTCGCAGCTGCATAACTCGGCTTTTTTACAATGGCCTGTCGCCACGTCTCATCCTCATATACGTCTCGCGCACTCTTTTTTTTTCTCCGCTTATCCCTCGCCGACACCCGCGAGATATCGTATTAAATATTTCATTGTTCTCCAGGATGGGACGTCTTTATAGAATTTCACAGCCATCGCGGCCGAGAAATTTTCATGGAACCGTAAGTCCACGGGCTTTCTCTATCTCGTCGTTTTACAATTCCCCCCACCCCCTTCCCTTTCGCGCCCCTTTCTTTTTCCATCGACTACAATTTTCCCATTCGCGTATTCTCATCTACATTTTTATTATTTCTTGATTTGTAGAGCTTTTTTTTCCTCCGTCGTCTCGTTTCTTCGCGCGCAATGTGGAATTTTTCTCTCCGAAACGATTCTGAGAAAGTACCGACGGTTTGCAGATGCTTTCTTTAAAAAGCGCAAATTCGAAGGGCTTGTAATGGCATTGCGGCCCCGGCGCGTGTATCTCCGTGGGATAACGAATATTCCCCGGGAATTAGTTATTTAAGCTAATTTGGTTTTGTTAAATTTTAACGAGCAAATCTTGAGCGCACGGAGAAAGGTCCCCTTTCGCGGTTTTAACGCTGAAACAAGGAAGATTTCGAATTAGCAATCAAAATTCATATGGCATAATTGAATAGCAGTGAAATGACAATTTTCCATAAAAGCAAACATAATTTATTATACTCGATTGCGTTTTAACGATGGCATTTTTTCTCGGTTTTCATTTCTATATATAATTTGCTGGGCGGACTGCTGAGTGCAGCTGTTAAAACTAATTATCTCGACTTTCTTTCCTTTTTTTCCCAACTCTCTCTCTCTCAACCATATTAAAATGCCATAATTTCGTGTCATTAGCCTCTTCTTTTTTATTTCCGCGTAAAATTTTCGTGCTATTTTCCTTTTTCTCGCCGGCGGCCAAGTTTCCGGACTTGGCGAAAATTTTCCTCGTTTTATTCGCAAATAATTATGGCTCACCTGCCCACGCTTCGCTCGGGGTTTACATTTTAAACTAATTTATCGCTGCATTATATTCCCGAGGGAAGTTAATCAAATGCAAACTCAGTCGAACGTGCAAATAAAAAATTTACGAAAAAAGAAATAAAAACAAAAAAAAAACAAACAAACATAACGTTGTGTAATTGTCGGCAAATAACAATAAATCGCGCACGGCATATAAATTAAAATTATTACCTTAATATAAGCGCTTTCGAAATCGAAACGATAAATCATAGATCTTAATCTACGCCGAAAGAAGTAGAAGAATATTGGGCTTAATGTATTTACTAATTTCACCGAGCCTCTCTCTCCCTCACCCTACCCCCCCCCCTCGACACACGTAAATTAATGACCCTTGCAGCCCACTCGTATACACACGTAGACACAGACACACGTGCGCGCGCGGTTGGGCCAATCGTTATCCAATTTATAAGACAGGCCCTCTCCGCCCGCACAACACGTGTACAGAGAGAAACAAAGTTCTTCAATCATATATCGCCTGAGAATAAGTAAAAAAAAGAACAGGGGCAACGAAAGCCAAAAAAAAAATCGAGAGAGAAGAAAACGTAACGTAATATTAAAAAGGAGAAAGTCCGTTCTAATTTCATTATTTGTTACTAATGCTCGTTTAAATGATGTAGATGCTTTTTTTTCTTCTTTCATATTCCCAAGCTTTCTCTTTCGCTCCTCTTTTTTTTTGTTTCTTCATCTCGTCTTTACACCTCTCGCCATTTCTTCGACGCTCGCGGAGTCCCTCTCTCTTCTTTTTTTTCTTTGTTTTTCTCCCAGAGATTAACAAGGCATTTAGGAGTGTTATTACAGAAATACAGCGGAGAATATTTTTTTGCCGCGCGCTCAACGAGAGAAAGTGCCTCTCTGCGATATTACGATTGTGTTCGTTAAGCCGCCTCTCTCCCCCCCCCTTCGGTAGCCATGCTTAATGTACAAAGTTTGCGCGGTAGTGCGACTTGTCTTTATACGTCTCGCCCGCTCTCATTCTCTCGTCGCCCCCCTTCGTTCACCTACCGCTCCAAGATAATCAGATAATTTTAAGACTCGAACGTGCTAATTTCGTTCAAAGCCTCGCCCTCCCACCCGCGCCTAATCTCAATGGATCATTTGAATTTCATATTTCTTCGGGAGTTTGAAGGGAAACTTAGGAAATGCGCCAGAGAGAGAGAGAGGGCCGCGCGATATGGTTATAAGGGACAGACGGCCGTAGAGAGGCAAAGAAGTCTTCCCTAATACAGCAATAAAAGTCAGCCACGCGGAATTAAATGATTTATTAGTCGTCTTCTTCTCTTTATACCGGCGCGCATTTAACCTTTTTTTCTTTCTCTCTCTCTCTCTCTTTTGTAACTCGTTTTAGAACGGGAGAGCCAACGAGAGCCGAGCAAATAGTCCGCGCGCATATCAAACAGCCCAAAGTATTACGCGCGCGCGATACAGGCTCTCTCCTCGAAATCAAACCTTTCACATCGCGCCGAATTCGGAAGGTTCGATAAATAAAAAAAGAAAAAATAACTAAAACTAAAAAGCGTCGAGTGCGTGTCACGCGCGTATATAAACTCGTCCAAATAAGTGTCGAAATAATCAAAAACCCACTCGCAACACATACACACAGACAGACACAGACGCTGTATCACCAAAATCAAGTGGCAATAGACGAAAATCCTGAGTGTACCAGGGGGGTGGATGGCGCGAGAGAGGGGGGGAGAGTTCGGGAAAGCAACAATATGCCTTTCGAATCGAGCTAGCTGTCGGGTTGTTGGGATGAAAAAGCCGAGGGGGAGAGAAGGCTCTACGTGACGCGCAGCCGAGAGTGTGGCCGCCGCGTGACGTAAAGAGCGCATCTCCGCGTTGCGGGGCCACACACGCTATAACCAGCTGCGTGTGCTACACTGCAGAGCATCACTTCTCTCTCTCTCGCGCGCGATCCATCCTCGCCGTGTATATATACCAGCCATCCATATCTATCTCTCTATCTACAGAGTCTCGCGCGCTCACGCAGCGCCCATACATACCGATAATAGAATTATGAAGGCCGCCCGCCTGGCAGAGATCTTGCTTTACGAGCATCGCGCCGCAGCAGCAGCGATGAGGAGGAGCAGAGAGTGAGCCTCCTACATAACGCGCGGCATCTGTACACGTCGCGGCTACACACGAGGCGCCGACTCCCTCTCTCTCTCTCTCACTCTCGACATACACGTCGCATGCTGGGAGCCGCGAGGGCTAAGGGAGTAAGCGAGGGATGGGCCCACGGTCGGCTGCCGTGCGGCACCAGCTTATCCTCCTGCGCCGGCTCCTCCTCCTCCTCCTCCTGCCCCTGCTCTTCGGACGATTAGTCGCTGGAGCGGAGGAGACAAGCGAGCGCTCGGTGGTCAAGCTCGCCGTTATAGCGCCGGCGGATCCGCAGCATGAGCAGAGCCTGCCGAAGATACTGCCGGCCGTCGCGATGGCCGTTAAGGCCGTTAGCTCGGACAAGGGACCCTTGCCCGGATGGACGATCAAGGTCGATTCGAGGGACTCCCAGTGCTCGAGCACCTACGGGCCCCTCGCGGCCTTTGCCTTTCACAATAACAATTCCGCAGGTAATCCCCCCCACCCACCCACCCTGTCTATATCTCGTTCGCTTGCTCTCTATATATCTGTATCACTTCTTTATATGTCTTGTCGCGCAGCTGTAAAATCGAGAGTTCGGAACGTGGCCAGGGCCACTATATGTCTGTAGCTGTAATGGTATAAAAGCAATTGAAATCGAACGCGCGAATGTGTATGTGTGTGTGTACGTACGTGATTGTATGTCAGAGCGAACGAGTGTTCTCGGTTTTCGAGAGTAAAACGAATGAAAATGTTGAAAGCTTGAGATAGGAGGAGAAATGTCGCTTGCGCCAGAGGGAGAGAATGCGAATGTGCGAGAGTGTGAGAGAGGAAGAGTCGTTTGGATGGATATTGAAAAGCGTGGGAAAGTGTGATGAGCAAGAGCGGCTGAGTCGGGTAAATGGCATATAAATGTAAGAGACTTACTTGCAAAGCGAATGTCGCGTAAAACCGAGAGCGCGAGAGAGACTCATATCGCGATGCGAAGTGATACAGGCGATACAGAGGCGAGAGAAAAAAGAGTAGGAAAAGTCAGTAAGTGCATTGACGCTTGCCTGTGTGTATGCACACCCATCAGACGCATTTCTGGGCCCGGTGTGCGAGTACGTGCTGGCCCCGGTAGCGCGCTACGCCGGGGTCTGGGGAATCCCCGTGCTAACGGCCGGCGGTCAGGCCGACGCGTTTCGGCACAAGCACGAGCACTACCCGACCCTCACGCGCATGATGGGCTCGCACCGGCTGGTCGGCGAGGCCCTCCAGCACATACTCCAGGGCTTCGGCTGGAAGGTCGCGGCGCTGCTCTTCCACAATCACGCGGTCGCCAGCAGCCGGGGCAATTCCAAGTGTCACTTCACCCTCGGCGCCGTCTACACCGCCCTCAACCAGAGCTCCGCGTACAAGAGCTTCAATCAGGAGGCGTCGACCCCCCAGGACTACAGGGACCTATTGACCTTTGTCTCCAAGTCCGCCAGAAGTGAGTCTAAGCGCTCTCTCTCTCCACCTTTTGCACCCTTCACCCTTCTTCCTAGCCTCTCCCACCTTGTTCACGCTTGATTTGCTACCGTCTATATAATACACGGTCGAAGGTTTCGGATGGACGCGCAACGACTCGTTAACAGATAGCGCTATAACGTGTATTGATGCGCAGCCCGAGGCAAGGAAAACTTGTGTACCTTTGACGATAGACGCCCGACAGCATCAAAGCCGATCCTCCTCTCACACTTGACGCGCGCGCGCGCCTTGCTGCGAGATATATAGAAACGTGTCGAAGCGTTAGCGCGCGGAGACACACGCTTGGCCTGTTAACTCGATTGCGCATTAGTCCGATACGCTCGGCTTGCTCCAACTTACAAATGTACAGACTTACGTCGTATCAGTCATTGCCGAGGACGAGGAGGAGCTTGCGGAGGGGGGGGGTGAGGATGAGGGATCGACTTGCCGAGTTTGCCTTTCAAATTGGCAAACTTTCGGCCTTGTTTTTCTCCTTCCTCCCCTCCATCCAGCCAATCTCCCTTATTCTTCTAATTATTGTGCAAAAGTTCGAGTGTACAAGCTAATAATTAGCCTCGGTATAATTGTGAAAATAATATCCGGCGCGCTTCGAGGGCTTGTCCTTAAATTTTATAAATTTTAAGTGCTTTTTCCCGCAGCCGCGCTTTATTTAGTTATAACGCGGAGCGAGCGAGCGAGAGAGAGAGGAAGAGCAACCGACCGACCGGGCGCGCTAGAGGAGGGCGAGGGTGGATAAAAAAAAGGAGCATAAATTCAGATTTTAAAGTGGAACTCTAATTTATGCTGTAAGCCCAGGTAGATTAAAGCGAGCTCTCTATATCCATAGCAAAGTTTTTCTCAAGAGGCCCGCGCCGAGTGATGAAAAAAAAGAGAAAAAAAAATTTTCTTTTTCCCTACATCCCGCAGCCCATAATGTTGTATATCTCGCCCCCACATGCCCTCCTTGATTCTCTAATAGACCTTAATAAACTGTGTACATACACAGGCACTTACACGAGCGAATATGATTCTCTATATGCGCTTGCTTTCAGTCGTCGTGATGTGCGCCAACTCGACGACGATACGTGAAATTCTGCTGGCCGCCAAGGATCTCGGAATGGTGGACTCCGGCGAATACGTATTTTTTTCGATCGAACTGTCGACTAGGTAAGTGCGCGCACACGCCGAACACTTTATCCCCTTTCGCCCTTTTACGATCGGATCAACTCCCCCTCCCCCTCCCCTTTTACTCGTTTTTTCGCGTATAATACGCGCCACTCCTCCCACCAGATTCCCCATTCCATCGTTGCCCCGGCGCCCGCGCGCGCTCTCTCTTTCAGCGATTTCCTCTTTGTGTCCACCGTCAATATCTTCTTTTTTTTCTCCTCCTCCCCGGTTGCCGCCGCCCCGATAAATTTTCGTCGCAAAGCGCTTTTCCGTCATACACCGCGATTTTCATCTTCGATTTCCACGTCAACAAAATCCGACTAACGCGCGCACACACAGCCTTGTACGTATGATATAACACACGCATGACAGAGAGAGAGAGAGAGACTATCGCTTATATAAATCAGGCGGTAACAGTCGAACTTTTCGGCTGCGGAGAGGACCACGTGCTTACAGCCGCGTTGAATCAACAGAAAGAGGGAGAGTGGATCGATATCGATCGTACAAGCGCGTCCTCTCTCTCTCTCTCTCTCCTATGCATGCCGTGATTAACAGGCCGAAGGCTTGATATTGGTCTCGCTTGGCAATTGAATTCCCCCCCCTAACCCCCTTTCACTCCCAGGCCAAGCCCCCCTTTAAATTGGAAACCTCAGCAGGCAAGCCGACGTCGCACTTGGCATTCCATTTGCTATCCTTACACGTCCAGCCCCTCCTCTCCCATCGTCACTCAGCCAACTTTCCTCCTCCCCTTCCCGACGCTTTTTCCCGCAGCTCCTTTCCTATTCTTATTTATCTTCTTCATTTCCTCGCGAGGTCGTCTCTCGCGCTCTTATTTGTCTTGCTCGCCGGCTTGCCAGACGAAATAGCAGGCAAATAGTCGTTCCATTCATAGCCCCACTCGGTTATACGCCGGGGCCGACACAGTGGGTGATAGTCTGGGGTGGGAGCTCGGGCGCACGTGTTAACCGTTGTCCCCCGGAATACGTACAGTCCCATAGAGCACCACCCCCCCCTCCCCCCGCCGGAGGACAATGGCTAAAGCAGCCATTCCGCGGGAGATAGTTGTAGTTGGGCATTGTGTGCGTGTGTGTAGGGAGCATCTAGCGGTCAGCTACCTCGATAACAAGCTCCCTCTGTCTATCCTCTTCGCGTAATTGCTTACAGCGACAGGAACATGAAGGAGCCGTGGTACGTCGAGGGCGACACGGACGAGCGTAACGAGGAGGCGCGCAAGGCTTATCAGGCTCTGCTGACCGTGACGACTCGCCAGCCGGACAACGTCGAGTACCACAACTTTGCGAGGGAGGTCAAAGCTTACGCCCGCAACAAGTACAACTTCGACTTTGGCAACAGCTCCGTATCGACCTTCGTCACTGCATTCTACGACGCCGTTCTCCTCTACGCCCTCGCACTCAAGGAGAGCCTGCCCGAGCGGCCCGGCGAGGTCAATCTCGATGGTGGAAATCTAACTCGGCGCATGTGGGGACGCAGCTTCAAGGGTCTGTCTCTCTCTTGCCTATCGATTATGTCAAATTCTATTTGCCTAGCCCCGCTTCCTCTTACTTCCCTCTCCCTCTCTCTCTCTCTCTCTCCATCCTTTCTTCTTATTATTTTTTCCTATTTGTGAAAAATCAATTTTCCACGCTTTTCCGGAGCTTAGTCCCCTCCAGGCATCCGCTGTCTATATACCAGCTCAGCTCGCCGGGTTTCATTCTAATCGAACCTCCGCAAATACCGTTGAAATTAGTGTTAATCCAGGCTAGCGGCTACGGGGCTGTGGACTGAATAGCCGATGTTGTTCAATCTTTCTCTCCCTCTCTCACTCTCGCCTCTGCTTTTCTCTATCCGAGAAAGAGAGGGAAAATAAAGCGAGAGAGAGAGAGAGAGAAGGTTTTCTAATTATCCGAGCAATTAATCGCTGCTACTGCATCTGTGCGAAACGCAAATGCAAACGTCACGAGTCATACCCCCCGCCCCCTCTGTCGGCCATAGTCCCTTGGCGCTAAGCTTCAATTACTGTACTAAATTATTGCAAATCGCACGTAATCGCACGTATTCTCCTAATGCGTGTTCTCTATCGGCTTGTTTACAGGTATCACAGGGGACGTTAATATTGATGAAAATGGCGATCGAATAGCGGACTACTCCCTCCTCGACATGAACCCCAACACCTCCAAGTTCGAGGTAATTAATATCTCATCATCATTCGAAGTAGACGACGAAAGGGGGTGGGGAGCGAGGGGGTGGTGGAAGGGAGGAAGTTTGGGGCTATTTTCAAAAGGAGCTTGAACTTGGAATATTATTCACGAGAGCTCGCACGAAGTTGTATTAGAGGGTGTTAGGGCTTTGGGGGTGGGGAAGGAAACTGAAACTGGTGTCGCCCGCATGAATATGCATTTGTTTGTTAAAGATCGTGGCGAATTATTACGGCGCCAACAAAAGTCTGGAGTACGTGCCGGGTAAGAGGATACACTGGGCGGGAGATCGACTGGATCCGCCGCCGGATACGCCGACCTGCGGCTTTGACGGCTCCCTTTGTCCCGACAATTGTAAGTCTCGTTATTATATTGACGTTCGAAAAGCCCGGCTGCTCGCAGCCGGATATTTCGCTCTTTCTCTGATGAGCAGTCGCTCGAGGCTTTACGCTTCGTCCATTGTAACTGCATTATCCTGCCTCCTTTTCAGCGCTCCCTGGATACGCGATACTCTCGATCGTCCTCAGCTCCATCGTTCTCGTCCTCATGATCGGATCGTTTTTTATTTATAGGTGAGTTGCTATAAGAGAAAAAAAACGAGGGGAAAAACAAAGAGCAAAGGAAATTCCATGCGCCCGAGGGAGAGATGCTACTTTTCCCCCCCCCCCCCTCCTCGGTTCGTGCGCGGGGAGCTTTAATATACTACTCGGGCATAACGAATTTATGATCGGTTCGCTAAGAATTAATGATCGGTATTGCCAAGATTATGGAAGTTTAGATCATCAAAATTTTTGCCCTCGCCTTCGCTTACTACCCCCCCTGTCGGCTGATGTAGCGTTTTCGGTTTTTTATGAATTATTTCTATGACGATGCATTTTTATACGTATACGTCTATGCGCGTCAGTAAATACACGCGCGTAAAGTTCCGGTAACTACCTCACTCGCGATTTTTTTTTTCGCTCTCTACTTTTATCGTTCTCTTTCTCTCCCGCTCTTTCATCGCTGCGCATTCTCTCTTTTTTTTTTATTCCTTTCCTTTAGGCACTACAAACTCGAGGCCGAAATAGTCTCCATGACTTGGAAAGTACATTGGGAAGATATCATTGTTATGCCGAGAGAAAAGTTCAAAGCCGGCTCTATATACTCCCTCGTTCAGAATAAGCAGCGGGGAAGTCAATTGGTGAGTTTTGATTTTTATCGAGAAAATTTTATTACCTCCCGGCCCCCCTTACCCACCTCCGCTTAACCGCACGCGACTTTTTCCTCTTGCTGCTCCTGCAACGAAGGAAAAATACTTCTCCCTTTTCCCGTCTCTTTCCCATCTAACTTCGTCTTCCGACTACTTTACTATATCAATGCCGAGTAATTTGTCCGTCATCAATTTAGCTCTTTTAATATTTGACCTCCTTCGTCTCTCGATATTCGAGTCATGTCCAATATCATCCCTCCTTTCGTTTTACATCCCTTGAGAAAAAAAGCACAAAAAAAAAGAAAGGAATAAAATATAAAATCGACATGTTCGATATGTTTATTTTTCTAGACCGTTTACTCGGAGGATAACTTAAGCCTGCTGGGTGGAATGAACCGCCAGTGCTTCGTTCCAACGGGAGTTTATAAGGTAAATCTTTTATTCATATCGTGTATTGCCCTGTACGTTCCGCCTTCTTTTTTTTCTCTTCTTTGTCGACGTCCCCCCCCCTCCCTTTCACTCTTTCTCCTCTCGTTGAGCGCACGTGACCTGCCGGGCATTTGCTCTCTTAATTACGTATCCGCCTAACGAACATTTCTAATTTATTTAGTCATTTAATTAGCCGCGCAAATGTGTACATCATCTCCCCCACCCCGTCTCTTTTTTTTTGTACGACTCGGCAAACATCGTTCGCGGACGCGCACGCGAATGATTTGAGAGCGCAAATCGCAGACGTTTCGTTTCGCAATCAACAATTCTCGTCTTTTTTTGTTTCAGGATTCAAAGGTCGCGATAAAGCCCATACCAAGGAGCAAAATCAAGATTTCACGCCCGCTGCTGCTCGAGTTAAAAAGGGTAAGAATCAAATCTCAGCTTCCATTAAAAACGCGTCTCTCCGATAGGGAGATATGGCTGGTTGGAGGTAAGATAAACAGAGTCGACTGTGAGTCTCGTTGAAATTGTTGCAGATGAAAGATCTTCAGCACAACCATTTGGTGAGATTTTACGGGGCTTGCGTCGAGTCGCCCCACTGCTGTCTGCTCACAGAGTATTGTCAGAGAGGTTCGCTTCAGGTTTGTTTATTTTCTAGCTCACCATTAGCCTCCCCCCTCCTTCCCCCTCACCGTGATTGGATAAACGATAATAGCGACTCTAGAATTGGCTCGAAAGTTCGAATATCACGTATAAGATGCGCCTTTATTAGAGTTGTAGAGCTTTCGAAAAATATAATAAAGAAAGGAAAAGAGGAGAGAGAGAAAAAAAAGAAAGATCGACCCTCTCTCGAGTTCTCCAATTATAAAGGATATTATTGCGAAAGTGCACGTGATGTCTATATACGCGGAGAAAAAGAGAGATCTAGATCTAGCCTTGTAAAGGCCGGATATACACATATCTATATATATATATATATATATACGTTTCACGTTTCAGGACATTCTGGAGAACAATCAAATAAAGCTCGCTAGCATGATCCGCATCCCTCTAATTCAAGACATAATGCGCGGAATGAGCTACCTGCACTGCTCGGAGATCCGCAGCCACGGCAATTTGAAGTCGTCGAATTGCCTCATCGACTCGAGATTCGTAGTAAAAATCTCGGACTTTGGCCTGCACGAGCTTAGAAGGCCGCATCCCCTCGATCCCGACGAGGACTGCGGCAGTTACGCTTACTGGAGGAGTAAGTCGATTTTACCCCGGGCCAGCCCCAATTTGGCCTTTTGGGAAACTAAACACGCGTTAACTATACAGTATACAAGCACGAGAGAGAGAAAGAGAGGGGGTGGGCTGGCTTTAGATAACTTTGCAGCCCTATTAGTCCGGCCTTGCGGCCAATGGGGATTAAGGCTTTGAATTGTTCCATCGATATAAACAATTTAACGAATATTCTTCGTGTTTCGTTTATTTTTGTTGATCGATCGTTTTCTTTATTTATTTTATTTTGATGCGAATTGAAAAAAAAAAGAACCGAGGTATATATCAAGTACTGAACAGCACAATTGACAATATAAGAGGGTATTGGATTTTAACGACGCGGGGAATGTGAAAAATGATGCAATTAGTCATATAGACTGGGACTTCCTTTCAGAACAGCTGTGGACAGCTCCGGAATTGCTGAGGATGGAATGCAGGCCGCCGGAGGGTACGCAAAAAGCCGACGTTTACAGTTTCGCCATAATTGTCCACGAGATCATGATACGCCAGGGGCCCTTCTATCTCGGCGAGAGCGTCGATTTGTCCCCTAAAGGTATTTATCCGAACATTCATCATGCGCCTCGGTATCATTAGAGCCCACATGACCGTTGCGTTCGAGATCGATAATTTTCCAACTTGCGAATGAAAAAAATAAACGCTTAATACAAGTTAAAAAAAAATCGTCTCGTAAAGTGGTTAAATTTCAATTTCGCTAAACATTTTACGCAAGCGAAGCTTGCAGCTGCCATATTGGATTAATCCTCGGTAGATAAGTAGCCGATAAATCAGCTCGAACAAAACGAAAGAGATAGCTCGCTATGTGTACAGCGCAGGGTGTCGATCATCTCTCCAATGCCTATAGAGGCTCATAAGCCGATAAACAGAGAGAAAAAGCAGAAAGCTCTCGAGAGCAGGGTAGTCGAGCTTTCCTCCCTTACCGACGCAAGAAAAGCTATACCCCGGCGTGGGGTTGACGAGGGGGTGGGATGCCTGCTGGCGGAGGAGGCGCGAGCTTTGTCGCTTGTACAGGGAGCGCGCTCGTGCGCTTGCGGGGGCGAGGAAAGGCTAGAAAGAGAGAGGAGGGTTGTCTCGGCCCGTTACCTGGCGGCACTAGCATCAGCGTCGATGTTCATGCTCTCTCGGCGACGGCAGCGGCGGCAAATCGATCGTCACGACGGCAGCGGCAGCGGCGGCGACGTCGATGGGGGAGAAACCGAGAGGACGCCAGCCTCCCGGCTAGCGCTCTCTTTCCCTCTCCCTCTCTCTCTCTCTCTCTCTTTCCGTGTGGACAAGCTCAGTCAAAGCCCTCGCGCGCACCGGGACGCACCGACCCGCACTCGGGCAGAGGGACCGTTGAGAGGGAGGGGGACAGCGCACACTCTCTCTCTCTCTCTCTCTTTCTTTCTTGCGCGCGCGCGCTCTTTCTCGCTCGTCGCCACACAGAGGGGGAGCAGGTCTTCCTCGGCGTTGACTCTTACTACTTGTTCGCTTGTTGTTCGACACACGTGCGGGTTATTTTCGATCTGTAGCTCTCTCCAGCGGACCAGCGGACGAGAGGATCGGAGAAGGCGCGCGGGACGCACCGGATACGAAAAAAAAGCCCTTGACGAACTAGAGAGAGAGGGAGAGAGAGAGGGAGAGAGAGTGAGCACGGCGAAGTAGCGTAAGCGAGGAGAAAAGCCGAGAGCGAATGATTGCTTTTATTTGTCTCGCAGTCTCGGTATGTTCAGACACCCTTGTACACCTTTTTCTCTTGCTGTCTTGTACCCTGTCGCTCTCAGCGCAGAGCCCCAGGCGGCTTTCCTACCAAGATTGAGAGCGGATACTCTGTGCGCGAGGCCGAAAATTAAACGGGGCAAGTTCTAGGGGTTAATTGGGGGCAACAAGTATTTCCCCCCCCCCTTTTTTTTATTCCCCCTTTGTTTTCGTATTCACCTACACGCAGCTGCGAAATAAGGGAGTGCGTATTAAATGCTTCTGTAGCTTTTGTTATTGTTGTTGTTGTTGTTGTTGTTGCTGCTGCTTTTTGAACACACATAAATTGCACGAGAATTTAAAAGTTTTATTCGTGGCTTTGTTTAAGTGGGGGTGAAATTGGGTGTGCATTCGATGGCGATGAATAAAAATGTATGCCTATGCTGATATGCTCAACTTTTTAGCCACGAGCGTTTTCACGAGCGAGCGAGACTTCCTAAAAGTTTGTTTTTTTTTTCGGGAAATTGTTTGCTAACTGCTGAATATTTCAACCTCCCTATCGCAAGCTCGACGTACAAAACCTAAGCCATGAATTTCTTATCGTACTTCCTCCTTTCTTTATTTTTTACGTAAATTCCCTTTTTTTTCAAGCTCCGTTTTTGTCGGTTTATAAATACATTCTCGCCCTCCTACTCCCCCGTCTCTCGCTCTCAGCGAGAGCTTGCAAGCGATTCTTGCTCTCCATTGTACGATCTCACCTGCAAAACCACCCGTAGCCATCCGTATTGATTGTATCACAGGTATACACGAGAGAGCATACGCAAGCGAGTTATTGACCTCGACACTCGATACAACGGCATTGTTTACAATTAATTTTCTTCAATAAATCCCATCGTAAATCCGGAACACGCGTTTATTCCACCCCCCCCCCCCCGCACCTACCACCCTTTCAAAACAACGCGTACACGCTCGAGAATTGTTATGGGGATAAGCTTGCAAGCTCTAGGAATTATTATTGCAAGTCAGTCAGAGGGATGATAACGCTGTAAACAATATAATGCCGGAATACCGAGAGAGAGAGGGCTTTGGGTAAGGGCAAAAAGGCTAAGTGAGAATACGAAGATTAAGCATGAATGGAAAAGCAAAGTGCGTAGTAGAGGAAAGAATAAGACGTCGTTACGGTCTAATTCTCAGGCTCGTAAAAATCAGGCCGTGGAGAGTAGGGGCTGGAGAGGAGGGTTTTGTGCCGCCGACAAAAATGCGTGCGGACTTGACGAGTATCGGAGGGATGCTGGATGACTAGGCAGTGTAAGGGGATAAGAGAGGGTGAGGAAGGTGGGCGGGAGAGAAGGGGGGGTCAGGAGCTAAAGTGACCGGTGAAAAGGCCGGCAAAGCCAGTATTTCCGGCGCGTGTATCGATTTACCGAAGAAGAGACGAGAGACGAAGGTAGGGATGTACACGCGCGCGCGAGAAGAAAGATATTATTCTTGCTTACGCAATGTGGGTCGAGCGCGACATAGCCCCCCCCCCCTGCTGTGTCCCGGCTATCCCCCGCTGTGGCTGCTGATGCTGCTGCTGCACCTCAGGAGGGAAAGCTCTCTTTCCCTCTTTCCTCCCACTTACGCCCACTCGATTACGGCTTTTGTGATCGATTAATTGCTCGGAAAGCAGCATGAATTTGCTCTCTCTCTCTCTCACCGGTTTTGGCATCCATCGTTTTCTTTTTCGTTGTTGTTGTTGTCGTTGTGCGTACATGGCACGTTTTTTTTCCGTAAGCTTACGCTATTTTTTTTCGTCGGCGCGTTTATAAATATAAAATATTGGAAATTTATATTTTGCGCCTTTTTCGTCAGGGCGATTTTAACGGGCGCAGCTGGTTTCTTTGCCGGCTTGTGCATACACTATACTTTTGTTTTACGAGCGACAAATTTTGCAAGTGCATATTGTTCGCGGATTTATTGTTATGGCGAAGCTCAAATACGTCTGCGCGGCATGTATAATAAAAACGCTGAAATGCTCCTTTGATATATTTGAATAGACATTCGGCACGAGGGATAATCGAGGGAGGGGGGAGGCCACGACGACTATCATCGATCGATCATTTTAAACGAACGACTAAAAGCGCGTTTCGATTGATTATATTTCAGCGCGGTTATCTTCGGCTGGAGAGAGCGCAATAGGGACTGAGCTTTTATCATTGCCCAAATCTAATTAACCTTCGCTCTTAACCCCGCTATACTACCCGCTTTTAAAGAGAAATTTTAAATTTTTCGAGAACGTACGACTTTTATGAGCCTGTCAACTTTAACACCCGCCCCCCTCCTCCTCAGCCGAGACATTAGCCAGCTCGGCTCCAACGGAGAAAAAAGAAACTAAAAATCTTTCAAATTTAGTTCGCAATGTACATAAATGTTAACGCGGTTTTAATCTGAAAATGCAATTACTTACTCGCTGCAACTTGTCTTTTTTTTTACAAAGTGTATTTCGTTAAAGTCGTTACAAAGAACAATTATTAAACGCGGGCCAAAACTCGTTATTGCCGATTAAATATTCAGCCGGTTGTCTGTTTTAGATCTAAAATTGAAATATTAAAACTGCAGCGCACGCAGGGCGATTATTAAACAAACAATTCGAAGAGGGTAGAGAAGAGAGAGAAAATCAGAGTATCCGCTCGGGGAATTGGCAGGAAAGCAATCTCGACAAAAAGGCCAAGGAAAAAGTGCGAGATAAATAAAAGAAAGTTGTTGAGTCTCGAGGAAAAAAAAAGAGAAAAAAAAAGTAGAGGAAGAGAGTGTGTAAAAGCAAGGCTTGACGAAGGTGCAGGCGTAAGAAAATGGGGGAAAAGAGCAACGCCTCGAGCACGAGCAGTTTGGCCCTACCATCGGTACCCGGAGCCAGTCCCGAGGGCGGAGCCAGTCCTCGGCGGGCCGTCAGTCCCCTGCTCGAGGTTCGCAGGCCCCACTGTACCCTCAACTGCGACCACTGTAGCAGCTATCTCGAGGATCTCTATAAGAACAGTACGTGCGTGTGCCTGTCTGTGTCCTAACTCCGATATTTCACCTCTAGATATACAATTCTCCCCTTCTTATTTTCTCTCCCGCATCCTCTCCACCTCGACTTGTATTACGATACCCAATGTTATGGCTCATATTTATCAAGCCATTACAACCTGTACTATACACTCGATATGTGTGTAAGCCCTTCGGAATTTATACCGACACGTTGTACAAACTTTAACTGGCGCGAGATTTTCATCTTTATTTTAGCCTCCGGGATTTCACGAGGGTACATCTACGCGCTTGTGTATACAGCACAAGTGTTACAAGTACGTTCTCAGTAGTTGCGTCGTTGTATGGTCAGACGGGCGCTCGCGCTGGATGTGTGTTTTCATAACAGCTTGCAGTAATCCAACGTCGTTTTCGTCTACTACGCGCGTTTCGTTGAGATTTATGCACAAGAGAAAGAGAGTAATACTCGTTTTGCGAAACGAGCCAAGTCGGGCGGAATTTATTTAACGACGTTTTCCAAGTTTATTTTTTCCTTCGCGAAAAAATTGACGGAATAAGGGGATTATTTATTTATCTTTTTTTTTTTAAGTTTGCGCCTGTACTCGCGAAAGTAAGAGCGTTGGAAAGTTGTTTTTTTTCTAACGAGAACGACGAAAGCTGCTAATAAAATGATGAATAATGTAATAAAAGATTTAGGATGAAACACGGGGGTACGGCGATAAACGAGAGAAAAAGAACAACGATAAAACGCGATGGAGCGAGAAGAAGGTGTAAAAAAGAAAAGGAAGCCGCGCGGTACTAAAGGCCAAACAAAAATTATTGTTTGCGTGAGAAATCGAAACGTCGCTGGCTATGAAGGGCGGAAAGGGGGAGGGGAAAGAGGATTAACAGCCTCTCCGGGCTGTCGATAGCACGGCTCCGTACATTTACGTCATTCAAAGATGAACAATGCATGTCACAGAACGATAAGCGCGCGAATAGTACCGCTTTTGACTGGAGATAGAGAGAGAGAGAGAGAGAGAGAGAAAAGAGGTGGAAGACGAGCTTCATTGTAATCGAGGCACCCGTTTATTCGCGCGCGCGACTATTCAAAAATTTAGAATATCGCAGAAAAATGCGTATCATTGTTGGCACACTTTTGTTTCGAAAAGTAGTCCCGAGCTTATTTTGACGCAAGCTTTCAACGGTAATTTTCGGGCTGACCCGTGAACTTCTTTTTCATCGTTCATAAGTGCCTTATATTTGTAAAATTGAATTTCAAATCGATATTTTATGAGACTATAAACGAGCCTTTAAACGGCGTAAAACATTTATGATTGTCTGATATCCACCCAGTTTTCGACTCTAGTCTCGGTTTTATTATTTTTCGCTTGATACTCTCTCGGCGTATATTTAAACGTAAGTACAGGAGCTAAAATGATTTTTGAGATGGACTTTAGCCAATTAATCAAGTTAAAACGTTTAATATAGAAAAAGGTTTTTTTGGAAAAAAAACGACAAAATTGGAAATTAATAACTCGTTAGCCGGGGAGAGACGGTGATAAATTGGCGAGCAAGCTATAAAAATTACGTTTTTATATTGCTGCGCAAAATTTAATTTAGACGACGTATGTATATATTTTTTTCGCGTGTTGGTTAAAAAGAAAAAAGAAATATACGCAGCAACTTTGAAATGATCTGTATATATATTCGTAAAATATTGATGAAACTGATGTAATTTAATTTCAGAAATTATTGAAGGCGTTAGAAAAGGCGGAGGATCTCCTTTGAGGCCTTTCATCGACGATAGTTCCGTAGACGATAAAGTGAGCATTTTAATTAACTTTTGAATAAGGATTTATTTGCTTTGACAGCTTATTATTGGTTTGAGAAAGATGAAATGTTATATTGATTAAAAAATTAATCGAGCGCAGATAGCGTCATTAATGGACCGATGTTGGGCCGAGGATCCCGCCGGCAGACCTGATTTCGCCAATTTAAAAGAAATCGTTCGTAAAATTAACAAGTAAGTTCAATGACGAGTATACTAACTTTATATTTTCCTACGATAACATTTACAAGACTCTAAGGAGATTGCCCAGGTTGGCGGAAAATTGCAAAGTATAAAATAAAGTTAACATTTCTTTCTTTTTACTATAAAATTTCGTTAAAAATGTGTCGTCATCGATTTACTGTAAATTCACGGCAAATTAAAATTTGGTACTAAAAAAAAATCGCGAAATATAATAAACATTTTTTCGTTTCGCCTTGTTTATCTTGTAATGTATATCTTTTTCATTTTCGGATATAGAGAGAGAGAAGATATTGATTCGACAGGCTGAATTTCTCTTGCATCACATATCCCGCGATATTTATACTCCCAAAACTTTCACTAATGAGACAGTAGTAGTTAATCTAAACAGCCAGTATACCACTGTTCTCTGGAATTTCACTTCTCGGCGGCTTGCACAAGCACTCTCGTCTGTCTTTGCTCCACTTACATTAACCTCGTTTTTTCTTCATTATTTTTTTTTTGCTTTTTTTATTATTTTCCTTTTCTCTCTCTCTCTCTCTTAACTCGGCATGCCTTTGATAATATATTTCGGCTTAGCTTTGGCCTCGTCGTTCGCGCGCGCAAAGAGACCATTCTCCGAAACGCGTGATAAAATTGCGTGTGCCTTTCAGCCGGATTCACCTTTCTCTGTTTTTTTTTTGCACAAAAGCGCGAAAATAATCAAGTTTGGCGTAAACTTTAAAAGCCTTCAACGATTTTCATAAGGAAAATTCTTGAAATGTTGTAAAAAATGAAAAAAAAAAAAAAATAAAAGAATCCTCCCTTCGGAAGAGATAAAACTGTTTTTTTTCCCCAGAAAACACGTTTATGCGGCATTGCCACCAAGCGCAAGCTCGCGCGCGCGCACCCACGCTCTTTGTATTTTATTCGAATCTCTTTGTAAGCTTACTTCTATTGATTTATCTACTTGTTTCTTTCTATTTTTTCTTTTCTCTTTCCCTCCAATCTGCAATGCATTAGCACGAGATAAGAAAAGAAACAAAAAAAAAAAGAAACAGTAGAGAAAAGTAAAGGATAAAAAGTTAAGGCGATTATTTTAGAGAGGTGTGCGTTTCTCCCTCCTTCGATATATTTATCGTTGTTATCGCGGGCTTGTAGAGACGGGAGAATCGACATAATGGACAATCTGCTGTCGCGCATGGAGCACTACGCCGACAACTTGGAAAACCTCGTGGCCGAGCGCACGGCCGATTACCTCGAGGAGAAGAGGAGATGCGAGGAGCTGCTCTACCAGCTCTTGCCCAAGTACGTTTCTCATCCCCCCCGAATATCCCAGAGAGCAATCCCCCCCGCACGCGCGTGCGAAGAGAAAAGCCCATATTGATCGGGTATACATAACACAACAATTCTCTCCTCGCACAGATCCGTCGCGTCACAGCTGATATTGGGAAGGAGCTTGATCGCCGAGACGTACGACCAAGTGACCATCTATTTCAGTGACATCGTAAGCTTCACCACCCTCTCGGCGGAGAGCACCCCATTACAAGTCGTCGATCTTCTTAATGATCTTTACACGTGTTTCGACTCGATCGTTGAAAACTTCGATGTTTACAAGGTGAGTCGGCTCATTTTATTTATCATATATACGGCCAACGCACTCTCACTCCCTCTCTCTCTCTCTCTCTCTCGGCATGCCTGCTTATATTCGGAGAAGACGAAGAAGGGAAAAAAAAAGATTATTAATGAACGGCGACGTTTTCTCGTGTGCGCACATACAGGTCGAGACGATAGGGGACGCTTACATGGTGGTGTCCGGGCTGCCCGTGAGAAATGGCATGAATCACGCTAGGGAGATCGCAAGGATGAGCCTGGCCTTGAGGGACACCGTAATGACCTTCCGCATACGGCACAGGCCTAGCGAGCAGCTCAAGCTGCGTATTGGAATGCACAGTGGTAAACTATCCCGTTCACATCCGAGGCCGTTTATCATTCACTTTGCCTACTCGAATACGTCATATCATGCGCACGTTGACGCGTTTGTTCCAGGACCCTGCGTTGCCGGCGTTGTCGGCCTGAAGATGCCCAGGTATTGTCTGTTTGGCGACACCGTTAACACCGCGTCGAGAATGGAGAGCAGCGGCGAAGGTGAGTTTTCTTTTTTTTCCTTATCGATGAATGAAACACTTAAAAATTGTATACGTTTTCGTTTGTTTGCTTTTCTCACGTTCGCAGCCCTAAAAATCCACGTGAGCGCGAGAACCAAAGAAATACTCGACAGCTTTGGAACGTTCGATCTAAAATTGAGAGGAGAAATCGAGATAAAGGTAAGATACCATTGCCGCTACTTACAATATCAAGATGAGATTAATGAGAGCTACGCTCGCCGAATAAAATCACTCCCGTACACATGTGTCTGTGTGTGTGTCTGCTTTTGTGCGAAGCGCTGAACTTGACGAAAATTGATCGGGGACCATTCATATATTATTCATAAAGTGGCGCGCGAGCCAACAAACAACCACTACGCGAGCGTCGTAAATATTCATGAAATAAGAAATATTCATCCGATATTATAATAAGACGAATCTAAGGCCGCGGTCCACCCCTACAAACACACATACACACTGTATAAACTACAACGCAGCCTCAACAACGAGAGGGCCGCTTCTCTCAAATTCAACCTGACGCATCACAAAACACCCGACAAACAAGTCGATAATACAAATTAACCATCCTCATCGCGACTTTACCCAACCCGTACGAACTTTACAAAAAATTCATAAACGCATTTTAAAATAGAAAAACTACATTTAATAAAAAAAAAAACAACAGGGCAAGGGCAAAATGACGACGTACTGGCTGAACGGTGAGAAGCCGACGAGCCAGCTGGAGAACAACAACGTGCAGCAAGTCTGCACGGAGCCGAGCCACAGTCAGATACCCCTTATATCGACGCCCCGGCATTCGATTTACGGGCCGGGCTCGCAGGCCAGCGCTAATCTCTCGACTGCACTCTCGTCTCAGCTGCAACAGCAGCAGCAACAGCAGCTCCAACAACAGCAGCAGCAGCAACAGCAGCAGCAACAACAGCAGCTCCAACAGCAGCATCAGCAAGCGGCCTCGGAAAATTTAGCCAACTACAACGCCGAAAACGGGCCCAATACGCCGCTATTGCTGCACGTTGGATCCGTACCTTGAATTGAATCTTAGCTCAACGAAGGGGTCAATAAGCTAATGCTCGTTTTACACTTACGATTTGTTTTTTTTTTTTTTCATTTTCTTACTTTCGTCAATGAAGATTTCGGCTTCTGTTTAACGTACAACTAGGTTGTTTATAGAATCATAAAGTTATAGAGGGAACGTGTAGGCGTGTATTCGGCTTGTATTATTTTCATTGGAATTAATCATTCGTTAGAGGGGGAGACGTGCTCGCGGCGATATCTTCATCATTGTCATCGTACGATTAGTTGTCGAAATAATAAACTGTAGGTTTAAATGATATTTTTACTTTTAGGTTTTTATTTATATATATTATTTACTAGTTGCTTACAACAGCCTCAGACTGCTTTAAACAGACGTGAATACTCTGACTTTGTACCATTCGTACTGTAATTAGTTTAGTTGAAGGAAAATAATACGTATTCGAAGAAGAAATGAAAAATAACGAAGAGAGGAATATATGTTCATCGATTGGATTATTAGGGATGAATAATCACTTCCAAAAAGTCTTTCAAATGTTGAAGAAGTTGTATACACTAACATCAAAATCGAGAATGACCTTCTGCGGCAGAACATTATAATGATTGTTGCTCTTGATGATATATTTGTTAAAACGCAGAGTTGATAATAAATTTATGAGTGTTTTAGGTGAAAATTTATATTTTATTTTAAAATATATATCTATACATTAAAACGTAACTTATTTGATCTGTTGATTGTGATTTTTATAGATAATTACAATGTTTTACTTGAATTGAAAACTTGAGTAGATTCCCATAAGCAATAAAAGTGAAAAATATTAAGATTAAGCCAACTTTGAGTTTAACTGAGAAAAAAGAAGTGTATATAATCGTATCGTAAATTACTTTAATATTACTACATTTTGAATAACTGCTATATTAAGAATTAAAATTTTATTGAATAATAATATAAACATTCCTTAAAAGTAACTCATTTTGTGGCAGTAGACGCTTAAAGAATATTTATTTTAGACGAAAACATAATAAATGTTGCATTGAGACAACATCAAAGCTGTAAAGATTATCGTTGATAATAATTGTTAAATACGTATTCAATTGTATGTTTAAAAATTGTTCTTACATTAAAAACATTTAATTTCAAGTATTAGCTGTTACTGTTGTTTATTTGTTGTTAAATAAACATAATAATAGATTTATTGGAAAAGTTGCATTTGAAAAGACAAGCCTATAAAACGTATTGTATCGTTGAATGTTTACTCGATATAAGTTCAATTGTTTACGTAAGTTATACGTTGAAGAGAAAAATTAATAAATATAGTAACAATATGACCTACATAATTGCAAAAGTATAAATCGTATTTATAAACAAAAAAGGATATATAGAAACGTGTTTTTTTATGAAAAATGTTTTATTAAAGTATATAATAAACTATAATACAGAATTGCAAAAAAATGAATTAACTTTGTGTATAGACAAAGTCGCTAATTTTTACTGGAAATACTTGTGACAAAAAAAATTTACTCTTTGTAAGACCAATAGGATTCTCGTAGGAAAAATTCAAAACAATTTCTATGATATTAAATAAAGTGAAAAGACAAATTTTTTATAAATGAAACTTGTGCAAAGTACGCAGACAGCTTATAAGATCATCGCGATTCTCATTAGATACTTCTTTAAAATATCGATTATAAATATTTATTCATCTTTCAATCACATCAAAATTTTGTATGCTTGGGATACTTGATTTATGATAAATTAGAAATCAAAAGAAACATTCTGTGGATACATGTAATGTGTAGTAAATATAAAGAAGATGAAACAAAAGATTTCAGGACAAGTTTAGTCTTTGTTTCCGTTTATATCTCCTCGTAGCAAAAGTATAAAACATATATTCTTTTTGAACTACAAGCATTTTGAGTATTTGTATACATCTATACGAATCAAGTTGAAAAGAAAATAGAAGACAAAAAATACTTAAGAAAAAAAAAGTATAATTTTGTCATTATTTTATGCATTTCAGCATTTAATCACGCGTATTTAGCTAGGACTCGTGCAATGATTCAGTAGTTGATGGACACCGACCTACGACTTGTGGTTTTCAAATACGAAACTCTGCCGACTCAGTCACTCCGTATAATAAAGTTGATATGACGGTTGATTAACTTGAGAAATATATATATACGACACAAAAATTTTATATGAGCACAAAATATTCTTAAGGGGGTAGCGCCTTGTAAATATCTGTTTTTTAATCTGTTTTGTAATGTCCTAGAAAAAAGGTCGTTTGCGAAAGGTATGTAATACTTGATTGTGTACTTGATATTACATCTCTGCCTTTTTACAAAATTCAAAAAATGTTTTCAATGAATAATATGTATGGAACAAGAAGTATAATTAAAAAGCAAAAACAAATTTAACTTGGAATTGAGTTTGATGCTATATTACCGAATTATTTTAAAAGATACGCATTAAACACTATTCCATATTCTATCGTGACTCTATCAGCGTCATCTTCATTTGTAATTATAAAAAAATAACTTTGTTTTTCTAATGATCTTGTTTTGAAAGTAAGTCATTCTTATAATTGCAGAGAATTTAATAATTAGTACCCTTATTTTTAATCACTTTAACAACCTTCCAACATACTTTTTGTTCTTAATATTCCATTGAATCTATTCAGTACTCGCAAGAGAATAGCAGAAACAAAATAATCCTCCACGAAAATAAAACAAATCAATTAGTCCAATTTTCTATACAGCGAAGTACCTCCTTAAGTAAGCAAATACAAAAAATATATGTACTCGTTAGTTTAAAATATAATTGTTACCATATAAATGTGAACTGTATTGGAGTGTCTAACTTAAAAAAACAAAAAAAAACTTTTAAAAGAGTGGATATGGGTGAAAAGACAAAGGAACAGAGTGTACATTTATTATAAAATTACGGAAATAAAATTCCATTGTTTGTAAAAAAGAAAAAATAATAAGAATAAGAGAGAAACAACGTTTTTTTACACACCGGTCACTTACCCTTATCTTTCCGCACTAGAAAAAAGAAAAAAAAATCATGAGATCAAGAATGACAATACGCAAATAACTTGTAACATATGCAAGAAATTACAAAAAGTTTTTATTGATGAAAATTTAAAAAAAAAACATCTTTCACTTCCATTATCATTATTATTCTTATCGTTAAAAAATATATTTGTTCTTAGCAATTAGCTATACAGACGCAGGATGCATTGCCGCTCAAAAAACGCTGTTGGCGAATATCCAGTCGAGATACGCGTTGACGCGCGTGTAAATGCCGGGCTTGTCCGGCTGGCCGCAGCCGATACCCCAAGAAACCACGCCGATTATTACCCAGCGACCGTTGCCAAGCTGATGCAGCAATGGACCGCCGGAATCTCCCTGTGATCAACAACGGGACAAATAATATATAAATAGATGCTATACATAATAAATCTGTGCGGTGATATAGCTAAAGGCAAACGCATACCTGACAAGCGTCTCCGTTGCCCTCATAACGACTGGCGCATATCTGATTTGGCGTTATCTCTTGGGTGAACTTGTTCGCGCACACCTCGAGTGGCCAGACTGGCACGTTTACCTCGAGCAGCACGTAACTGCTAGCACCTCCAAACTCCGTCGTTCCCCATCCTTAAAACAAAACACTCTTGTCTAACGTACCATTCAATAAGCTGAATGTATAATTAAAAGATACGAAAAAATAATTACCAATGACCGTAGCGTATTTGTTCTCGAAAACAGTTCCAACCGGAGGCAGACATACCGGCCAGATGTAGGTGTTAAATACGGTCGGCCTATTGATCTTCAAAATGGCAATGTCGTGCTTGTAGAGCGTCGCCACGTAGCCGTTGTGAATACGAATCTCGGTGACTTTGAAGTCCAAAGCCCGAGTCTCGTTGGGATATCTCAGGTCGTATTCGCCTAGTCGAACGACGATCTCCCTCGGCTTGCGCCTGCGTGCGTAATAAAGTCATGGAAATTAAGCGGCCGTTAGAGTCGCGCGGCCAGTTTTTCCGGCCGAATTAATCAACGAGAGAAAGCCCGAGGCGGAAAACAGATGGATGGAGCGGGAGAGAGAGAGAGAGAGAGAGAGAGAGGAAGAAGCGAACACACAGATTGATGAGCAGCGGAGGAGAGTATGGGAGGATAGAGCGTAGCCAGCGATAAGATAAATGAAGCTTGGTTACCGGTGGACGCAGTGGGCGGCCGTGAGAACGTGCCGGTCGGTGATGAGGGCGCCGCCGCAGTACTGGTGCCCGTTGCTCAGCAGAGCCGCGACCCAGGGCCACTCGCGCGTGCTCGTCGGCCGGCCGCCGGTCACGCGGCTCTGGTCCCGCGAGCTGACCCCGCAGCCCCGGCTCGCGCGCGAGCCTCGGCCCGCTGCCTCCTCCTCCGCGTTCTCCTCTCCGAGTCTCTGCTCGCTCTCCGACGTGTCGGCTGTTTTATTGGCCCATTGCCAAAGGGTTTCATTCGTTGAATTATTATTGTAACAAGTGGATATGTTTTTATAATAGACGAATACGAGAGATGCGCATTGCGAAAAGTTTACGCCGATAAGGATTTATGTGTCTGTCGGTCTCTCTCTCTCTCTCTGCGTGCGGATTGCGACAGAGCGGCCGAGGGGAAACTAGGAATATTGATATGATAAAACGCGCGTCGTGCGCTATCCTGCTTCGGCAGGAAATTCGTAATCAAAATTTTGCATATTTCGAAACGCACGGATCGAATGTTTTATATGTATACGCTTCGGGTCGTAACTTTTTGAATACATTTCATCGCTCGGATTAAAGACGAGAGATATACAAACGAGTTAGATCGTTTTATTATTATTTTTTTTCAATCTCCGATTCGTTTTTGGCTAGTTATCGATGACACCGATTTTTTTTCTCAGGGGGGGAACTAGTTTTCTTTTTTAATTTCGCCGTCTCGTTTTCGTAGATGATATATCGCGAGCGGCCGAAAAAGAAAAGTTTTAGAAAGGCCGATGCTTGTTGTTGTTTTTTTATTTTTTGCGCAACCGGTCTGCGACGTTTGAAGAAAGCGAGTAATTGTTATATTAATTGTTGTACATTACATGCTACGGCGGGTAACGAGCCGGCTATCCCTCCCACTGGGAGTATGCTGTTTTTGCTGTCGTTGGTCGCATCGTCGGGACAGCATACACCGATGAATCTTTAATCCCGGAAAAAAAAAACAAGAAAAATTTTAACGGTTATACAAATAGCCATTTGCGTATGTAAATGTATGTAGCTACGGAAGGTTTACGCACGAATTTTCAATGATGCACATGTACTCCATCATACGGGGGAAGCTCGTTCGATAGGTGTCGTATTCGCAGTTGGCCGGGTGCTTGCAATGGCCGGGCTTGCTGCCCGGCGCTATGCATTCCTGGTACACTTTGCCCGTCTTCCGAAAACATATGAATATTAATCATTGTTGTGGCAACTTAACGAAATATATATATATATGGAAAAATAAGCTTACGTAAGGACGAAAAGAGGAGGAGAAAAAATAGAATTTCATTATCACTTAAATTTACGTATTATGAGAATTTTTTAAGTAACGGCCTTCTTCTTCTTTTTATTTTATTTCAAGTTTAGGCTTATTTCTCTCTCTCTCTCTCTTCCTTTTCGCGTCTCTGTTAAACGATTGGTCGAAAAACAAGAATTACCAAATGCTTGGGTTTTGCCGGCACCGCAAGACGTTTACTTCGCACCAACGAGGTAAGATGTGATTTTGAAGAGACAAACGATGTCGGCGGATCATCTGAAAATCCAATGTTTTTATGTAATGCGTTTACAAATTGGTAATTAACGTTATATCCATGCGTCAGGTGTTTTGTCTAAATATTGAATTTACAGAATAAACCGAAGCGTCTGGTTAAATAATATTATTGATAGTTTTAGGACTTTTGCGACATTGGCTTTTAGATTTCGAAGTAAACTACTGGAAGGACTTCTTCTTTTTTTTTTAAAAAAAAATTGTATACGGAATCGTCGCAGCGTTGTTATAGAAATTTTATCTGTCGAAAGTAAAATTTGATGCTAATGAATATGTAAATCGTCTTTTTCTACCGGTCGTTAATTACGTGATCCACGTTCTTTAAAGAGAAAAAAAAAGTAATACACGGCTTGATTTTTAACCTTTTCTTTTTCTTTATTTTATATAATATTTTTAAAAATCCAGCAATATTTCAAACGCTTCGTTAAAAACAATAAATTATGCTTTGCAAACAGCCTAAGTGCATTAATTCATTCGTAGTAAAGGCTAAAATTCTTTTCAAAATACTAAAAGTATATTTATGTTATTTTATTTCAATGTGAATAATTAGATGTTTTATGTTGATCGATAATCGAACGCCTAAGTCTTCTTTACCGTAAATTTTTGTATAAAACTTCCAAAATCGTTTCGAACTTTCTCATAAAATCTCTACGTATCTCAATCGAAGACATAGGACACATATCACAACTTAATTCGATTACGCAAACAAAAAGAAAGCCATACGCCAAGGTCGCTTTTCCCACAGTATTACAAACGAAACAAAAATTCCATTCAACAATCAACAATAAAAGCAACATCGAGCAAGTAGTTAAAGAATCTGTCATCCAAAAAGATACACAAGCAAACGACCTTACAAGTCTACTCACCGTTAACGACAGGAGTTGCATGGATGGCCGCTATAAGGGCCAGCGTTAATAGCAAAAGGGCCGGTCCCGCTGATTGTCGTGTGCGGCTCATCGTTCCAAGTGACGACCGCGAGCCTGGGGGGCGGCGACGGCGGCAGTGTCGTTATAAAAAAAAAACGAACTAGCTGGCTCCGGTTGGCCCGCCGGGAGATATTTCGAGTCGAGCAAGGATACGCGACGACCTACGGACTAGCCGCTCCATCGGCCCGGCCTCGGCTTATATACTCGCCCCTGTCTGGCATTGACTGCTCCACGCATTGCTGCGCGTACGGTTGCCTACCGTCGAGGCGAGCTTTCTTTACTACTCTCTCGCTGAACTGGCCTCGTGAAAGCGTCTTTATTTTATTGTTGACGACAATGCTACTTTACTGCACATTAACATTGCATCTACTTTTTTTTCGTTTTGTTTCTTACGATCTGAATGTCACGCTGGAGTTTCGTTGAAAAACGACAGGTATAACTCGAGTTGTGCAAACAAAGTTGTTTTGTTGTTTTTTTTAATGGTGTGTTTATGGTTGAATTAACTTCGTTAAGATAAATTGTTCGTGGGTATATTGATTGATAGGATAAATATTATTTATTTAATCAGCGATATACAAGTGCGTTTTCTTATAACATTATCGTTCTTAATTATGCATTTTTTTCACAAATTATGTTCATCCAAATCTAATCATTTCGTTAGAGTCGTTAAGAGAAACCGAGTAGTGAAACTCTTTGAAAATGTTACTCTTCTCATCGTAGATGCGGAGCTTATGGTAAAACCCATTGTCGATAATCTCGTTGTTCGTCGCGATGCGGTACGATCGGCCCTGCCGGTTGCTCACTGACTGCACGATAGTCGCGTTGTAGCCGTCGCCGTTCACCAACAACTGGTTGCCGTTGCCGTTGGTCGTCAAGTGGGTCGAGTGTACTGATTCAAAGATTGGATATTTTTTTTTTTTGTATAGTAATTAAAATTTTTTCGATAGAATTTTTTAAGTTTTAAGCTGCGTTACGTTCTTGTCGAAGCTGATTCGACGCTTTGAGATTCTCGGCGACCTGTTTCTGGATGTTCTCCACTTGAAGCTGAGCGTTTTCTTGAAGCCGCAACGCCTGCTCTCTAATGAAATCCACGTTTGGTAAATTTAACGCCTGATTCTCCCTGTTAAGAAAAAAAAATTATTGCTTTTCCGCATTGGTTTTAATAAACCTGCAATTTTTCTCAAATAATGCATTTTTCGAATGAAAAAACCCACGGAATCTGGTCTATATTTTTGCCAACCAAAAGAAAAAAAGAGAGAGAGAAAAGTATAACAGAGAACAAAGACTGATAGTCAAAAGAAATTGAAAAAAAAATAAATAAGATATATAAAGCTTACGCAAGGAGAAATCCCGCGGCAAGCAATATCATTGCCACTCGAGCCGTTGGTATCATGTTCGATACACTTCCGTCGTCCGAAGCTGTCTCTATCTCTCGAACTAAAACTTTATACAATCCCACCGAGCGATATATCGTGAAAGTCCGGAGGAAAATTCACGAATCCGAATATCGTTTAACGACAGAGCGCCGCTGGCAAGTTTACAACGAAATAATCCAGTTTGCGCGCTCGCGCCGGCGCTCTAAACCGACCAAAACTATCCGGGCACTTTGGCGCTTATATACCGTTTTCCAATAAATAATCAGCCGAGAAGCGTCTTTTATTTTTTTTTGTTCAAACCTGCACTCGCTCGTCTTTAAACGCGCGCGTGTGTCCGTACCGATAGGAGGCTGCTTTTATATATACACACGGCAGACGCCGCTTAACCGTGAGCGGTACATAACTAATGCGCCAAGAATGCATGCGCGATTATTCATTGCTAAGCGCAGGCCGCTTTGCGTTTGCCATTATCATCGCAAATTGTACGCGGCTTTCGAGCGCGTAATAATTGCTTTTTAAAGACGCTCGCCTTATTCCCGTATACACGCTTATTAAGAGAAAAAAAAGTGCTGTATAAGGAGTACAGACGCGTTGAAAGTTAGCATTATCAGGTGTCTGTGCGCACGCGTTCTTATCTACACGCATCTATATCGCCACTCGGCCCGATGATGCAAGCGCTTGACTCGGTGCGTACACGTATACACACGACACTGTATACGTGCCAGATGTTGGCGATAAAGCCAACAGCGCACGCGGGGACTAGATTACGAACTGACAATTAGTTGGGTCAGATTTTAAGTGGGCTAGGGGAAGAGTAAAAGACGGCGCGGCGCGTTGTAGGATGTGTAATATTGAAAGTATTTCCCCGATGAGCACGCCTCGCACTCTCCAATCTCCCGCGTGGTCTACGTGACTTTCTTCTAATACTTTGTAATTTGTTTTTCTCCATATCCTACCGATGTGTATCTATTATTACGAGCGCGAGTCGTAGCTTCTTTTTTTCTCTCTCTCTAGCTCACGTGCCGATCGGTTGTACTTTTATAATGCAGCTAAGATAATGTAGACGCTCAGCGGACGACAGTTTCTGATTTAGACAAGTCATTTGCTGCTGCGCGTTTATGCGATTATAATTAACTCCGGCTATTCCGTGTAGAGAACAACGGGTCTCTCTGTTTTTGCTTATTCGTGTACGGTTAATACGTAAGTTTAAGGCCGCGAGATAAGAGGCCTTTTGAAAAATAGGGTCGCGGCAACGAGTAATTACGAAGGAATAGCGTTAATACGAAATTTTCTTTTTTTTTTAAATATTCGAGGTACTGTTTTTGCTAAAATTAAAAATAACACGAGTATCGGAGACATAAGGACAATACATCAGTCACTCTCGCCGCAATGGCCAAATAATACGCAAGCTGCAAACAAATGGTATCGACGATGGTGTATCTCAGGAGCGCCGATGGGTTATTGACAGTAAGCCGAGTACGCGAGAGTCTTTTCCGCAACAGAAAGAGAGACCTGCAGTGAAGAACAGCTTGCCTGTCAAACAGGTTCTCGCTGCTCTTTTTATTTTTCTTTTCTTCCTCTCCTACGACCCTATACGCCCATTTCTTTTCTCCTAGGCGCGCGCCACAGCGCGCACACCTCCGTTTGCCTGCATGGGCTCTCCCCTTTTACACTTTTGCACTATTACGTACTTGCCACGATTGAACCGAGCGTTCGGCTCTCGCTTCGCTATTTTCTTTTTTCATTGTTTTTCCTTTTTTTGCGACAAATCTGGAAAGTAAGCGTTTGAAATTGCAGTTTTGCAAAACTACCGCTTATCGTTTAAATTATTCATTATTCTTTTGTTATTCATACAAACTAAATATAAATTTCGCAAAGCTATTTTTCTAAAGTCAGCCTCTTGTACGGTGAGAGACTTTTCAAAGATATTAACATAGCAGCCCTTATTAGCAAACAAATTGATTAAAAAAAAAATAAAAATAAAAGATTGTTTCTTATATAACAAGATCAAGAGGCCGAGTCCTTCGGAGTGCGTACGGGAAGCAATATTAGAAAATGAATAGCCGCAGAATAACATCTCCAGGCAGATCCTACAAAAAAGAAGGCAAATAAAAAGAGAACGCGAAGGAAGAGGAAAGACGAGAGAGAGAGGAGAGAAAAAGGAAGAGACACGGGGCCGTTGCGCGTCGAACTGAAGAGAGAACGTTATAGGTGAGCGAGCGAGGAGGGGAGAGGGGGAGAGAGAAAATGAGCCGGGAGGTAGCGCCAACGTACGGCGTAGCGGGGCTGCACCGAACTAAGGCGGCGCGACGTCGCCGCGCTTGCCGCGGCAAAGTGAGAGCCGCGTCCCGCGTTCTCTAGTACAACACGAGAGCCTGTTGGAGAGGCACACACAAGCCGTTGGGTTAACTGTCGGGGCCCGATACGCCAGAGAGAGAGAGCGAGCGCAACGTTTGGCCTATAGCGGGGCCTCCTCGTCGTATACAGTGTGCCGCGATAGTGCCACGCATAGTAAAGAGAGAGAGAGAGCGGTCGCTCTCTCGGACTACATGTGTGTAGTGTGTGCCAGCAGCAGCAGCTCTCGATCGGCATACGCGCAGAGAGGAGCGTGGAAAATCGTCGCGAGAGAGCAAAGTAGTTGCCCGTAGCGCTATTAAGAGCGGCGTCTGGAGCATCATGCCTACCTGCTGCCCGATCGCCGCGAACCCTTCGCCGGCGAATCGTAGTAACGCCATCATCAGCAGCGTCACACCGTCCTAGATACATCGGGTAAGTTTATTTTTCACGATTTCTCTCTCTGGCTTGTTTTTCTTCGGCTTTTTTTTTCATGTGCTCCGTGTTATGTGTTTGTACAGTCTGGAGTTCGGAGTTCACTCTCTCTCTCTCTCTCTCTCTGTCTCCGTCTCTCGCCCTGTATTGCGAGCGCGTAAGCAATCGGTTTCTTTAACTCGTTATCGCGTCGTCTTGTTTAATTGTCCGGTTCGTCGAAATGTCGGCTGGAGGGCAAAGACGCGAAGTCTCCGCGCTCTCGTGTATACGTGTGCGCACGAGAGAGAGAGAGAGAGTGTGTAGAAAAGGAGAGAAAAACAGAGAGTAAGGAGAGGAGAGAAAGAGAGAAAGAGGAGTGATGGGGCGGAGGATGAGGAGCGAGAGCGTATGTAGCAGCGGCGAGATGAGGGCGCCGGGGAGCGGAGGGAGAGGGGGGGAGAAAAAGAGGGAAGCGGAGATTCTGCTCTCGGAACGGGCCTCCTCTTCTCTTTTTTTCCCTCGCTTCTTCTCGTCCTCCTCCTCTTTCGTCTTGTTCCTCAGCTTCTTCTTCTTCTTCATCTTTTTTCTTTCCTTCCTCCTTCTTTTTCCCTTCCCGTTGCCTTTCCTGCTCCCTGGGCCGCGCGTGTATACACGAGAGCGAGTCTCCTTGAGGCGACGAGCGCTCCGTGAGCCATAAATTATTTATAGGTCGTCTCTCCTCTCTCTCTCTCGCGATCGGTTCTCCTCGCAGGCACACTCTCTGGAGCCCTATGCCTCCTCCTCCTCCACCATCTCCGTCTTGATAATCGCGGCGTATATAGAGACGCAGACGTAAGCTGCGACAAACACTGGGCCGCATTATTTTACCGATGAAAGACGAGAGGCTGGATTATTTTTCATGACTAGATCGTTTAGATGGACGTCTATCAGTCGCAGATAAATTATTATTACTGCGGACGCGTTTGTTTATCGCCGATGTATAGGGGGGACTGTTTGCGCCGAGACTCGATTAGTTCTTTTTTATTTCCTCTTCTTCTTCGCTCGGTGACGCCGCGACCGAAGACAAAACAGATTAAAAAGTAGTTTAGCCTTTAATTAGATGTAAATAGTTTTGTAATTGCGCTCTTTCTCTCTCTCTCTCTCTCTGTCCGGCCGACGTTATGTAAAATATTAAGGCTTCGTATGTAGCGCATACGTGCACGCTTATACGACGAGAGATTGATAATTATCAAGTATGAATCAGTTTTCAATTGAGTTTGGTAATAGCCTGTGTACGTAGGAGATTTTCGCGGATTCTAACGGACGGGGAAGGGGAGGACGATTGTGCGACGAAGAGAAAATGCTTATAATTTATTGCAGTTGGCAAATTCGCAGGAATTTCTCATTCAAGCTGCGAGAGACGCCGCGTAGGTTTTAACAAGCGCCAATAGGGGGGAGAGGGGGGAGAAAGAATAGCGGATAGTTATTCAATAATCCTTGAGATCGTCTAAAAGAAAAAGAAAAATCGTTGAAACTCCCGGTCGGCGCGGTGAGCGGCGGTTTTATGTTTGCCCATGCTAAAATGCAATATTTGCGAATATTAGAATAAGCGTAGTAAAAAGAGAGTGCCATTGCGGACGCTACGGTGAAACCGAGCTGCATCAACAGTCTCTCTCGCTCTCCCCTCGACCAAAGGGGGGTAGGGGAAAAAACCGGCTAACGTTTGCGTATTATAATCGCGGCTAGAATCGCGCTGAGGCAGGCGGGGGGGCGCGCGCGCAGCCCGACGTGTCGAGAGAAAAAGAGCCTTCGCATCTCGTTCAGTATTCCTACCTGCTGCCGCTGCTGTTTTTGGCGCACGTATAGGCGTCTCTCGAGGCTCTCTCTCTCTCTCTCTCGCTTGTATTATACATATATACATATATATGAAAACGTTCTCGCAGTCTGGAAACCAGTTTTACAAGTTCAGCCCGCTCTCTGTGTGTTGTTCCATTTCTGGCATCTCCTCACCCACGCACGCCTGCTCCCCGCGATATTTATTGCTTTTCGAAATGTCTACATTTCGTATGCTCCGAGAGCCCGATGATTATGCGCTTAAGTATATTAAATAACGCATCTAATATCTTTATGCCGTACGCACAGCGTCTCGCGCGCCTGTCTCTCTCTCTCTCTCTCTCTCTCTCTCTCTCTCTCTCTCTCTCTCTCTCTCTCTCTCTCTCTTTGCCTTGACAAGTATTATTTGTAATATGTTTCTCTTGTTTTCCGTTAAAATATGCCCCTTGTTACTTTCGATTTTTTTTTTGTTGACGTACGTTAGAAAGTACGCAAGAAAACCGTGGAAAATGTCTTATTCGAAATGATGGAGAGTCGAGTGGAATAAAAAAAAATTGAAATGTATATACAATATTGAAAGTCGGCCAGGTTGTTCATTCTGCGCGGTATTTAATATTGCGAGAAAAAATATTTGGGACGATAGATTAATTATTTATAAACAGTAGCAGATAAATATTGTACGCGTGCATAATATTTATGCCTGTTCTTGAATGCAAGAAAAAATTTACGCGTTCGAAATAAAATATTGCGACAAACTTGTGAATTTTAGAACGATATTTTTAAATATATATACGTATATTGGTAATATATTAGCTTAGCCGCGATATGTTTTTGAGGAAAACGAGAGAACATCGTCAAACGTCGTCTTATTAACGCGATGAAGTTCACGTGTTATATTAATTCACATTGCACGTATTTTAATACATAACAAATTGGAAGAAATTTATCTCTCCCTTTCTCTCTCTCTCTCTCTCTCTCTCTCTCTCTCTCTCTCTCTCTCTCTTTCGCGCACACATCTCAGTTCCTGGACACGTGACCATCTACGGTATGTTACTCTTGTAAAACTTGTTGCTCCTTCAAGCTTTCAAGTATACAAGAGAGAGAGAGAGAGGGGGGGGAGAAAAGGGAAAAGCTTCGCTTTTTTCACGCGATAACTATTGCCGGTGAATGAAAAAAAAAGTTTATACACGACAAAATAAATTATACATTGTTCCCGCTAGTCGATGACGCCAGTTATTCTCTATTTCTGGACTATTGTTAATCTCTCACTTCGCGGTGCTTGCGATACGCGATATTCGTCATTTCCCCCCCCCCCTTATTTTTATTTTTATAACTCGAAGTTTTATAAATATAACCGAATTAAATCCATTAAACGCGATGTTTATTATACATTCTTATTTTAGGAAGAAGGAAAACAAGGAAAACCTGCCAAAATGTCGGCTTGGATCGGCATAATATTGATTTTGCAATTCCTGGCAAATCTGCCAGAGGCCTCGAAAGATTTCCGAGACATATCGTATAATGGTAGGCAAATCGTCGATTACAACATTATTTTCCTTTTGATATTCATCAAATTTATGGCAAATAATAATATAAAAACAACTTTCTCGTAATCTTAGACCTGGCAGGAACAACATCGTTCCAGGAAGAGGGTGTCTACAATTACACCCAACTGCTTTTCGACGTGGCAATGCAACAAGTTATCGTGGGCGCTCGGTAAGTTTGTAGCTCAATTATCCGATATGCGTATAAAAATTTTAACGATAAATCAATATCGCCGCACAATTTCTCCGCAAACAATGACAATCTTTTGACGCGCAAAGAGAAAATCAAGCGATAAGGTTCGTTTAAAAAAAAAAAAAAAAAGAAGAGAAAAAAAGTGCGCACACGTCGTTGATCTCGCGCCGCATATTTCTCGAGATTTTTAAGAGACAGGCACGATCTCTCGGGGGCAAATATCAATAATAAAACACTCACTGGCGAAGGCGAACGCGCGCGCGTGGCTACGTTTATATACCCGTGCATGCATGTACGTGTTATAGCCTGCGTAGGAGAAACTCACTTTTGCTAAATAAAACGACATTACGCCTTTCGACGACAACTAGTTTCTTTAAAAATAACCTTTTCGAGTTTGCCGAGCGCGAAAATAAAATGCCTGGACAGGCGACGCTTTATAGAGCGCAGATATATGTACGCGTTTAATCTGGCGGAAAGTTGGAAAAAAAAAGAAAAATGTTCACGTATATGACAAAATTGCAGGGATAATTTGTACGGATTGACGCTGACGACTTTGACTCCGTTGCAACACGCGGTGTGGCCGGCGCCCAAGGAGAAAATAATCGATTGCCAGAACAAGGGTCAGAGCACCGACGACTGCCGCAATTATATCAAGGTCTTGCTGAGCAACGGTAAAAGTATCTTCGCCTGTGGCACCAATGCCTTCAGTCCGCAGTGCTCATGGAGACTGGTTAGTATTATTGCCCATCTCTGCTTCTTTATTTTCTTTATTTCTTCCTCTTTTCGGCCCGTAAATTTCTTTCGTTGATTTATCTTGTGATTTTTCTTTTTTAATTAACGGTTTGTGCCTTGTTGAATCTTAAAACAGATCGACAACATCAACAACGTGACGAGCTGGATGTCCGGCATAGCGATATCTCCATTTTCGCCGCACTCGAACGTTACGACCCTTCTGTCGAGAGGCCCGTCTGGAGGACTTTTTGCCGGCACGCCCATCCATTTTTCCGGATTTGATGCCACCATCTATCGCACTCTGTCAGCTCGGAATCTCAGCACGGATTTATACGATTTGAAGTGCGATTTTCGTTTGTTAAATTTCATTAAGCGCAATTGTTTGCAATGCCGTTATTGATTTGTTTCGTCGATTTACAGGTGGCTGAACGATCCTCAGTTCGTCGGGAGTTTCGAAACTGAAAATCACATTTATTTTCTCTTCCGGGAAAACGCAGTGGAGTACACCAATTGCGGAAAGGTATGCATAAAATTGCCACGTTCTTTTCCTTTCTTTTTTTTTTTATGATTTATTCATCAAAATCGAACGAGCAATTTGAAAACGAGATCTATTGTGTTGCAGCGGATATACTCGAGAATCGCACGCGTTTGTAAACACGATTCGGGCAGTACAATGCTCATGAAGGATACATGGACGTCTTTCAGTAAGGCTAGATTAAACTGCTCGCTACCCGGAGAGTTTCCATTTTATTACGACGAAATCCAGGGCGCAGTTTATCAGCCGGACCAAGGCGTTGTTTATGCCACCTTTAGTACCCCAAGGTAATTATTTGTTCAACGATATGACGCACTGTGTGTGTCGCTTCGAGATATATCATATTAGATATTTTCTTCAAATAACCGTTTTCTCTCTTTCTCCCAATGCTTTCGCGGAAAATGACACACAGGGGAGTTTTACGGGTATAAAACTAAAATATCTTTGTGTGCGTGCTTGTGTATGTGTCAATATGAATGTACATTAAGGAAAATTCTTTGAAGCTGATTCATTTGCAAATAAATCGATAAACATATACACTCTTCCTTTATGCTAATTTCTGTGTCGTAAACTTCTATACGTTGTGTACATACATTTTAACATAAAATTAATAAAAACACGCATAAATTTAGCAATGCAATAGCCGGCTCGGCAGTCTGCGCGTTCAACATGACGGCAATTGCAGCGGCTTTTGATGGTCCTTTCAAATATCAAGAAAATTCGGGCGGCGCTTGGGAGAAGAAAGTAGCAAAGAATCCCCACAAATGCGCGCCGGACAGCGGCTCGCAGCATAAACGTCAAATTACCGACAATCAGCTGTATCAATTGATGGACGGGGCCGTGCAGAGCACTACCGAGAGTCCTTTGCACTACACGATTCTGGAGAGGTAATTATGCGATTCGCCGTATTCGTTTCTCGTTTTATATGGAATTTAGCCTTAAAAGATGATTAAATATTTTTTTTTTAATAATTTTCATCGTAATTACAAAAAATGTTCTTTGTACAGATATACGCATATTGCTGTAGACATAACGCCCACCAAATACAATAAATCCATTACGGTGCTGTACGTGGCAACCAGCGAAGGTTTCATTAAGAAAATATCAGTACTTCCGAAAACTAAGAAGACGTGCATTGTAGAGGTGTGGGGCCCGCTTCCTTCAACGCCAATGACATTACAGTATCTCAAAGAAACTAAGAGTCTCTACATAGGAACACAAACTGCCTTGCTAAGGTAGAATAAAGAAACTAATAATAAACAAAGCTTTAAATAAAATTAAAAAAGTAAAAAAAAGACTAACAAGCAAAATTATTTTAGGATACCGACAATTCAGTGCCACCGTCACTTGACGTCGCAATCTTGTCTAGGTGCTCAAGATCCTTATTGTGGCTGGGACGAGCACCTGCTCAAATGTACAGCTGCACCCGGCTATGAAGTCAGTCACTGGCGTCAAGACATCAACCGTTGTCCTGAATTAAATACAGTGCGGGCAGGTGGTTGGAGTGCTTGGGGTCCCTGGTTTAGCTGCCAACATGGTTCGGAGTCGACTGACACTTGCCTTTGTCAAACCCGTGAGTGCGACAATCCGCGGCCTCTCAATGGTGGAGCTCAATGCAATGGTACTCGTGTGCGCGTAACCAACTGTACAGTCCACGGTGGCTGGACAGCCTGGTCAGCTTGGTCGAGTTGTGGACAAAGTTGTGGCCTTGCAATGAAGACGCGTAGACGCACTTGTACGAATCCTGCACCCCAGCATGGAGGTCGAATTTGTGTGGGTAATGACCATGAGGAAAGTTTCTGTATTGATCTACCACCCTGTCCTGCTCCAGCTCAAGCAGCTCCACCAACTTGGTCTAATTGGGGTCCATGGACTGCCTGTTCAAAACCTTGTGCTGGAGGTACGTCCTTGAAATAATCCACTGTGGCTTCGGTTTTATGATAAAAATAGGTTATTACATGATTTTTCTATTTTAGGTTTCAGAACGAGAAAAAGAACTTGTGAGTCGCAGTCTCAACATAATGACGGGCAGTCAGAGTGTTCAGGATGCAATTTCCAAGTAAGATATTTTCATCAAATATGTCATTCGTTGTTTTTAAACAGCCAGTTGTAATATATTTACTTGGTTATGTTCAGGTGGAAGAGTGCAACAAACAACCTTGTCAAGAGATAAAGAAGTATTTTTCATCACCCTGGATAAATAGCGGTAACTCAAGTACTGGTGGACACGTTGAAAAGCGCTACAGATTTATCTGTCGCGCTCAGACGGACGATCCCTCAAGCCTTAAAATACAAGCTAAAGAGGAGGAGCGCCACTGTCATGCCGATGGTTCGAGCTGCAAAAAAACCAGTCCGGCCGGTAGTTCATCCAATTCTAGGAACCTCGAGTCGAGCAATGCGGAAAGCGTGTGGACTGACTGGTCTTCATGGTCGGGCTGCAGTCAATCGTGCGGCGGTGGCACGCAGTACAAGGTTCGTTAAGCTGCAGCTTCTTCCTTTCTTCCTCTACCAGCCTATCCACCTTTTTCGCCACGTGTAAAAATCAAGTTTCCGGAAACATAATGTCACGCTCTTGTTCACGACAGATAAGGCAGTGCAAGTCATCGAGCTGCGAGAGCCAAGGCCTGCAAACCGAGAGCCGTGCATGTAACACGCGACCTTGCGAATCGACATTCCCGAGTATAACCGGCGAGCGGGCAGAAGCCCATTGGTCCTGTTGGTCTGACTGGTCGCCATGCTCAGTTTCTTGCGGATTTGGCGTTCGAGTACGTGCACGAGAATGCCTTGGGCCTGGTACCTGCTCTGGGCCGAGTCAACTAAGCGAACCTTGCGAGATGCCAACCTGCGAGTCCTTACGCGGATGGGATACTTGGTCGCCCTGGAGTGGTTGCGATCGCGCCAATATGCAACATCGTCGACGTGTCTGCCGCGTCGAACCCAGTGAAATCGAGTGCCTTGGTCCGAGCAAACAGTCTAGATGGTGCATTAGAGACTTTTTCGACAATGGTATGTATTGAACGTAAATAGTAATTGATGCTATTTTTTTTGTTTTATTAATTTAAAGCCACGTTCCATTTTTTACGTAGAAGTCAACACACTACATTCTACCATGGAAGCGCCCAACGTTTCGTTAGCTGCCGCGGTCGGTAGCTGTTTTGTAGGATTCCTGTTTGGCCTCTTACTTACAGTCGTGATGACTTATTACTATCTACAGCGTCGAAAGTCTCACATTCCCAGTAGTCCACATTACATTAGCAGGCAAAATCCATACGTTACTGTGCCACTAAAAGAAGTATGTATTTTATCACCCATCGTTAATTTGTAAACGTATTCAATAGCAGGTTTCAATAATGCATATTTTCAATATATTCTAGATAAATACTAAACGCCAACCGAGCTTTTCCGGCAGTATTAATGGAACTCTTCGTTCAGGCAAAAACAACTCCATAGTAAATGGTCTCGGCAGTCCTAAACTTTATCCTAAAGCTCTAGAATACGAATCAGCAACGCTTAAGCGCAACAGCCGTGATCAGCATTTAAGAGCTGAACTCGATCAGGAGAAATATTACTGATCAAAGAAAACGGATTTATGTACTTAAATTTTATCGAAAGACTGTACTTTTCACAAATGCCACGTATACATATAGTAGTCAGAGAAATTAAGACAAGTGCACGTATTGAAAGCCATATTTTTTAATAGTTAATGTATGAAAAAATTTTATTATCTTGAAATGAAAATATATTTTATTAAATTTTTTAGACGTAAAACGTAAAAAAATTGTTACTTCGTGTAAAGTGCATTAAAGTATTGCTTATGATACGTTGCACATTATTAATAATAAAGTATGATCTTTAGCAATTGATATTTTTTATAAAATATAAATATCAATTGCAGTACTGTTAATAGACAAGATCAAAAGTAAGTAAAACTACAACATCTATAGGTAGGTTAAATTTATGCAAATAGTTCCAATTGAATTTTTCATATAACATTTATAATTTGTTTCTATACTTGATGAAAGTTTATATGTTATGTGTAAATACAAAAAAAAATCGTATATTCGCGGAAGTGACTGATAACCCTTCGTGATTGGGCATTTTGTGTGCATGTGAATGTAAGATTACGCGCTGTGTAAACGATAGGGAACAGTATGAATATTTTCATTTTCATATTATTGTTTATAATTGAAAAGTTTAGTATTATTAACGTGTTTTTATAAATCCTAAGAATAAGCAATTTATAGAAACTATATTTTGTACATAGAGTGTTGATAAAAATATTTTTATACATAAAATATGAAATTTGAGACAAAGTATTTAGAGAAATACGTGCTATTTTGTTAAGGAACTATAATAATAGTGCCATAAAATACAAAGACAGTAACATGTTGGCAATATTTTTCATGGAAAAAAAAATATAAAATACGCATATCATTGACTCACGATCGCGTTTACACCTATATATTTTTTATAAAAGCCATTAATTTTACTGCTAGATTTATTAAAATTAAAATATTAATAGTCGATTAAGTGCTATTAAGAAGCAATTACCGAAATAAGATTTTTATCCGATCTTTTTTTTTTTCTTTCTTATTGTACGACTCATAGCGTTTCTGTGCTTCCACCTGTTAAACAGTACAGTCGAATCATGTATGCATTCGACTTGTATATAGCCATCTAGATCAATTGACTAATCCTGCAAATTTTTGTCTCTTTTTTATTGTTTTTTTTTTCATATGCAATAAAAATCGTTTATAATAATCCGTATTTGTTTTATTGTAACTTTAAAAAAAGACCTACTAATGTTAAACAAAATTAAACGAGCATTGATCGGATTAAATGTGAGAGAAGCGTGAAACGATGAAACATCAAGCCAGTGACGGGTATCAATCGTCTCCAAGATCCTTGCCGTAGCGTTCGATCTGCTCGATAACGTAATCCATATTGGCTAAGCTGGGCGGAGGTTGGCAATTGACGACCATTCTGAAGAAGTTTTCAAGTCCCTTGTGCGGCATCGGCGTGTAGCCGATCATCATCGTGCCGTCCATGATCATGCGCTCCTTTATTGTCGGCGCTATGCTGTTGAGTTTCTTCCGCCACTCCGCGTTCTCCTCTTTGTTGCGCATCTTTGGCGGTATGTACCTAAAATCCAAACTCGTCGTATTACCACTTTTTTATTGATCACTTTTTAAAATTATTTTTCCTTATTTTTTAGGCTGCAATGCACTTACCAGAAACAGATATTCGAGCCCTCGTACCGGGGCAAAACCAGCCTGAAGCCCTCTCTATCTGTAATTTTATTGTGGAAATACTCGGCGGCGTGCATGGCCCTGTCGACGGAGCTGGCAAGTCCCTCCGTACCGCGGGCCTTCCACATCAGCCAGAATTTCATCCCATCTGTCTAATGATAACCACGAACAATTAATAACAATTCAAAAGGGCATACGGAATGGCGTAGACGGAAATCTAGCTCGCTCTCTCACCTTTCTACCGCACTGTACACTCTTGTCACCAGTGTCCCAGGACACGTCGTAGAACTTGTCCTGCTGAAACAGATACTTGGCCTGAGCGCAATTCGCCTGGTGCAACAGGTTCTTCGCCCTGACGAGAAACAGCGAGCACTGGAACGGTGCGCCGAGCATCTTGTGCGGATTCCAGGCTATCGAGTTGGAGCTGCATCAAAATCATTGCTATACGTGCACAGTCAGCAACTACTTAATCTCGAGGCTAAATATATACGTACAGTTCGACGCCCTTCATGCGATCCCGGTACTTGCTGGAGAGAAGAAGCGTCCCACCCAGACAGGCCTGTGAACGATTTACCTCGAATTAATTGCGTAAACATTTCAGATCTGTCTAGTAGTAAGGATTAGCGTGCAATACGAACGTCAACGTGAAGCCAGAGATCCTCGTCCCGACAAACAGCAGCGATCTCTTCGAGTGGATCGAACGCCCCGAGGACAGTGGTACCGCAGGTGGCATTGACGAAAAACGGCACTCGCTCGTCCTTCCGCGCCTGCCCTATTTTCGCTCTCAAATCGGCCGGATCCATACGGCCGAGTTTGTCCGTCTTCACCTGTAACAACAGCATCATTTCAGCATTAGATGTTCAGACATGTCTCTACATTGAGAGATATAGACAAACCTACTTTGTAAATGCTATCGGTGCCAAATCCAAGCCAATGAGCGCCTTTGGTGATGGAGTAGTGCCCGTCCTCGCTGGTGAAGATTGCAAGGGCCGGGATGCTCGATAGACCTTTGGTCTTCACCTCGGGGAAACGGGCGTACCGGGCGAGCACGACGCCGTACATGTTGGACAAACTGCCGCCCGGCGCGAGGATACCGTCGGCCTCGGGCATCGCCGGGTAGCCCGCCAACTCCAATGAACGCTCGATCACCTCGCGCTCGAGCAGACTGAATACTGGTGCTACCTCGTACGTGTACCTGTTGCGTTTTGACAACGTTAAATCGCATATAAAAAATTGAGAATTTTCAGCTTTCTTTAAGGTCGTTATTTACTGGCTGGTGTTGAGAGCCTCGGTGAGCCAAGCGCCTGCGAGGCCGTAAATGTCGATGCCGGCGTACAGCTGATTATGAAAGTGCGGACTGCAGGTCCGCACGGAATAATGCACGATCTGCTGCATGACTCGTTTGATCTCATCTTGGCTGGCAGCCTTGTCGCCTAGAGATACGGGCAGCTCTTTCTGAAGACGAAAATAGAAAATTTATCATTCCTTTCTTTTGCTTTGTTTTTCACGCCTTTTTGGGGATATAACGTCAAGGAAAGCATTCGAGTTTTTATTAATAAATGATATTACGATGTTGTTACTACATTGTTTGGGTTAAAGTTCGAGTGTTATTTTTAAAATGCAGGAATCGCTTTAGCATCGGTCGTAATGAATGTATAAGTATACGCATTATCATTTAATATGTTTGATTAGATAGATCGTTAATGCCGGTTCATTGACACATGCGCCGATATTAATTTTAAATAATGAGCCTCGTAATCTTGTTAAATTATCGTACAATACACTTGTAAATTAAACGGCGACGCTCTTATTGCCGGCCTTATTTCGCGTTTCGATTTCTCCGAATCTCGATACGAAAAAAAAAAAACGACATGTATTACCGCAAAAATTGCAAAGATTTTCAACGCCAAAAATCGAAATGCAATAAAATAATTACTTATCATCGCGCTTAACTAAAGTACAGCATAATATTCTAATCTTATCAATCCGAAATAAAAACTCGGTATCTTCGAATGAAAAATTTTTCGCTGACGCTTATCGTCCGACATTACTTCCCTCTCTAACCCGCTCCGTCCCTGCAGAAAAATCGCTTACACTACAAACGCAATCGCCGCTAAACACAACCGCGGCGACTCGAGCAACAATTAAACAAAACCGTACCCACAGCGTCAACAAACAAAGAAGCAAGAAGAGCACACAAAGAAATAATAAAAAAAAGAAAAACAAAGACAGGCTTATACGCCTGGAGAACTAACCTGAAGTTGGTGAGGATGGAGAAATCGGACGATCGACTGGTCCGAGTGAGGATCGAGATAGCCGTAGTCAACGAGGGTCTTGAGTACGTCGCGCAAAAGGCTCTCCGCTTGTGCGGGCCCCAGGCTCCCCGGTGGGTCGTCCATGCTGCAGCTCGCGGCCGGTCGCTTTAGCCCAAGCCTCGAGCTCCCGATCTTTTTACTCTGGTGCCTAAGCGAACGCCAGATCCCCCACTGCTCGGGCAATCGGCTTAGAACAGTCCGCGTCTTGGAAATCGATCGGCTTTTCTCTCCCCCGGCCTCTCTCTCTCCCTCCTTTACTCTTTCTCGCACATACGCACACTAACGGCCAACTATTCGCACTTCCTTTCCTCCTCTTCGCCGCACATCTCGCGAACTCTCTCTCTCTTTCTCTTTCTCTCAGCTCCCCTCTCGATCGAGCACACACCAAGAAAACAAATGGCTATATACCGCTTGTATGTACGTATACGTCTGCGCCTATACGTTGCCCGGTGTGCGTGGCTTTAACGCACACTGCGTGTTTACTCTCTCCTGGGCAATTAGCGTAATACCGGGGGAGAAGGAGATTCGGTCGGACTTGCCGATAGCACGGCAAAAACGCGACTGTGGAATGTAGCATTTAAATTTTTTTCGTTGCGCGCTGTATCTGCTGCTTTTGCTGATTGGAAGGAAAAAAGAGAGAGAGAGAAGACGGAGGCTATCGATCGATTGGCGGAGAGAATTTTCGCCGATAAAATCGTTAATATCGCCAATAGCCTTCTTTGCCTTGTGCTCTGCTCCCCTGATTTCTCTTAATTTACTGCTCAGACAAAAGAAGATATATCCGTTTAATCTAGAGCCGACCGACAAGGACAGATGCCGATGCTAATCGATATAACGATTGGAATCGCTGAAAACGTAAGTTTTGTTTCTTTTCTTTTTTCGAAAACGATATTTCGATATATAATTGCCGTGTACGCGTAAAAAAAATTAATACCGTTTTATTTTATATTACGTCGTTTAAATAAATTTATACGACCAAGCGTAAACTCGCCGATACTCCGATTTCCCATTTATATTATACGTACAGATGTACGTGGTTATCAGAAGGTACAAAGTCTCTCGGATTGCATTCTGGTTATATTAAATTCTCATACACACACGCACACGCGCTTGAATTGCCTGGAGAAAGAGAGATTGAATAGGATTGATTGATTCTTCTTAATTGCAAAAAGAAAGAAAGAAAATGATTAACGCCCCTCTCGAGAGGCTTGTTATCGTATATCGGCATTGATCGCTGATCTTATAAGATACATAAGAGTATAAGCAGCGATTAAAAATTGTAAAGAAATGCACAGAAAAAATTAGACTGGTGTACTTGCGCCTCTGTATTTCGTCGAAACTTACGAAACATAGAACCGTTATATACAAACAGGCGTAACAATCCTTCGGCTCCAAATCCCAAAAGCTCAAGTAGCCTCTCGCCACGATTACAACAGCTGCAACGTAACAGATGAAAAAAACGTAAAAATCGTCACGTGAACAAATTTAAAAAAAAAAAAGAAGAAATTTCGAAGCCAACTAACAAAATCATCGGGTGGCTCGGTCCTGCGCAGATGAACCGGTATCCTCGGTCCAATGCCCTTTGCCGATGCCATTTCCCTCTGGCAAAGCTCGAAGTAGGTGAGATTGGCGAGTAGTCGGCCGACAAGGCCATCCGGTCCCCGGCAGACCGCCCCAGCCCCGAACTCCTGGGGCCAGGCCAAGTTGTTGCCGAGCTGCTGGCGGCGGCGATGCAGCCTGCGCAGCCAAGCGGCGAGATAGAGGGCCGAGCAGTCGCAGCGCCAGGGATTCCTGCCGAGCCTGAGGCGCGCCAGGCCCGGGGCCCGCTCGAACAGGCCCTTCGGCAGCCGGAGCAGCTGGTTGCCCTCGAGCTGACTGCTGCCGCGGTCAGGCTTGTTATTATCGTCATCGGGAGTTTTGTTTGTGGGGGACACGCACAGCTTACGCAGCCGAGGGGTGCCCTTGAGGCAGGCCGGATGCAGGATCCGCAGGTGGTTCGAGTGCAGGAAGAGACTCGTCAGGTTGGCCAGGCCGTCGAGGTCGCTCGAGTCGAGGAGCCGCAGCTTGTTCGCGTGGATGACGAGGCGCTCGAGCGAGCCCAGCCCGGCGAATGCACCCCTGACGAATTTTTCGAGATTGTTGTGGCCCAGCTGGAGCTCCCGCAACGAGCCCAAGCCTCGGAAGCTCGTTGGGCTCACCTTCAAAATCAGAGGATCCTGTGTTGGATCAAGGAGCACTGGGACGTACATGTACGCATACGCACCTGAGTCAGCTGGTTGTTCGACAGCTGGAGCACGCGGAGTCGGGTCAGCGGCTGCAGGAGCTCGCTGGGGATGGCCTTCAAGCAGTTGTCGCGCAGATTCAGCTCCTCGAGCCCGAGCAACGGGGAGAAGAGTCGGGGCGAGAGATCGCTCAACTGATTCTCTTCGAGACTGAGGCGCTTGAGATTCGCCAGGCCGAAGAAGCAATCGACGAGCAATCGGCTCAGACGATTTTTCGCTATGAGCAATTCTTCGAGCCTGGAGAGGCCGGCGAAGCCCGACCCGCCGAGATTACCTATACAGTTTTGCGAGAGGTCGAGGATGACCAAACCGTTGTTGTTGCTGAACAGGCCGTTTGGCAGCGAGCGCAGCTTGTTTCGCGACAAATCTCTGCAATACATAGAGAAGCTTTTCAATTCGTCTTTCTCGCTAAAGCAATCGAGCTTACAGCTTTCATTCGTTTCTCGCACGCGCAAACGAGCAAAAAGAACGTACAGTATTACCAAGTGTTTCATTCGGATGAACTGGTTCTTGTCGAGCTCGCGTATGAGGTTCTTGCTGAGCCTCAAGCACGTCACGTTTCTCAGCGAGAAGAATAAGTTTATCGGCAGGAATTCGATCACGTTGTCGTTAATATCTCTGCAAGTGCATATTGTAAACGTTTATAAATCGCCAAATGTACGCGCCGATCTACTCACAAGTAGTTCAGCTCGTTCAAGCCGTCGAAGCTGTCCTGGTGCAGCGCCATCAAGTGATTGTAGCTTAAATCTCTACAGGAGGCAGAAAGAGGACAAATATTGCAATCGCTTCGGGACAGATTTGAAAATTGGCAAAACAAAGAAGAGACACTTGCAATTTCAAGACGTTGCTGGGCAGCTGCTGCAAAGCCGGCAAGTCGGTCAAGGCCAGCCTCGAGCAGGAAACCGATCTCATTTCCGGCCGGCACTTGCACGGGCCCTCGGCGCAGCCGTCCCATCGTCCTATGTCATCACGAATCATCCAGACTTGGCAAAAAAAAAGATCGAAATTACCGATAATCAGCACAAATGAAAAAAAAAAATAAGGTCCTACCTGGCTGCTCGAGCGCTCTGAGTCTGCGTTCCAAGCTGGATATGCGCTCGTTGAGATCGCCAACGAGGCTGATGCTCGCGTTGGCCGGATCGGCGCAGGAGTCGGGAACGCGCGGTCTGACCAGGAGAACCAGGCTCGCCATCAGCAGCAGGAGTTTTAACATAATCGCTGGATAAGGAGAGGGATGTAGAGCTTGGCCGCGCGAGCCGCCGGCCGAGCACGGACTGGCTGTACTGGGATTTTCTAGGCAGCATTGACCGGGTTATTTATTTTACAGTGAGGTTAAGCCCGGGCTTATTAGGGCGGATGCTACGGATGATTGATGGACAATGCTAGACGACGACACTCTATACCCCCGCGGCCGCATCGTGTCTAGCCTTACGCTCTCTCTTTAGCCGCTCTCCTCTCTGATCTACATTCATTCGCGCGCCTGATTATGACACACACGGGTTGTCTGATTTTTACTCGATTTATAGTCCTTCGGATTTTTGTGCATGGCTTGGGAGGCTTGGAACGAGTTTCGTGTTTGGAATAGAACGGGATTTCTAGATGTGTTGGATCGAAGACTTATGTAATACTTCGCTTTTTAATTTATCTTTGATTTCAATATGTAAAATAATTTGCTGGTATATTTGAATAAGCATACGAAATTAAAATAATTCTATTCTGTAGATTTTTTTTTAATGTAGGACGACTACTGGCTCGTACTTTTTTTAAATTGCGCACCGAAGTATAACAGTAATTCAAAATAATTAATGTCTAAAAATTCCAGCATTTACGTAACGAAGCTCGATAAAAAAAAATAATCGTGTATATAATTATGTAAGCGTGAACAGTAACCGAGTTAATTTTTAAGTCGAATTTTTTTTTCGGTTTTTATTGAAAATTCTCTCGTAAAACTTATCAATGAAATCTCGAAAACAATGAGTAATAGACGCGTAATGAGCATTGGAAAACAAAAAGATCTCCGTAGATCTGAAATAATTAGAAAAAAAAACCTTGATTTCCGAGCCAAAGCTTTTGTTTCCTTTTGTTTTTCAAAGCCTTTGTGATACTCTATATACCCTGTGCGTATTTTGGCTAGGATAACTCAGGTAATGACTCAGTCGTACGGGCTTTTTATATGTTTGTTTATATCCGTCTAACATCGCCGGAATAAAAGGTCGAGCGTGTTTTGTTGCAATTGATACTTTTTATTAAACACAGTTGAGAATTTGAAAAAAAAATATATAAATATAATACAGCGTTGATCACGTGTCGATTATGCCAGTCGGTCGATAAAATTTACAGTCTAACTCCGTCGGATCCAGGACACTCGCCTTTGCTCTTGACAACGAGTTCTGAAAGCAGAGATCATTAATTATTCCTAAAACAGCTTACCGGAAAAGAAAAAGACACACTCGAACAAACGCAATAATAAGATAATTTTATACGAAAAATTAAAAGCGTATAAAATAATAACGAATAAAAAAAAAGCAACGTACTCGTTCCATTTTCGCAATTGTGGGTATCGAGAACGCATTGGTTGCCGAACGTTCTCGGCTTGGTATTGGCACTGGTCGGATCGTGCACGCAAATCGGCTCGTACTGCGTGGTCGAGCAGGGCTTCAAGCACTCCTTCTTCTTTTTGTTTGCCTCCTTTGCATTTTTTATGGCGTCTTTAACGTCCTTCGAGGCGGTCACCGCGGGCTTGACCGTTGACTTCTCGGTCGGGCTCGCTTCGATGCTCGCGAGCGTGCAAACAACCAGGACAACTATAAAACGAGGAATCGTTATTTATTCGATACCGAACGACGAATATTTTATTGCTTCCAACGAAACTTCTCGGTTTTATTTCTTTTCTTTTTTATATTTATAAAAAAAATGTTTTTGCATATTTGCATATGGAAATCAATCGTACTGTTTAGAAGATTTTGTTGGCTAACAATCACGCGATAAAACTCATGGAAAACACATTGACCAACGTATTGTCAATAGAAAAATCACGAACGACAATATTGACGAAATTCGCGAAAATCAATAATAAAGACCGAACGAAAACACAGAACAGCTTATAACGTAATAAATGATATAACATAAGATCGTTACCACAGAGAGCAATTGTGAGTTTCATTATTGCCAAGTCGGGGTAAAACAGACGTAGACGAGTAGTAATAATAATTGCACTATGACCTGGAGTTAGCAGCGATAAGGAGCCGGTTGAAATCCGTGAAACGTTAACACGTTACGGAGAAACACTGAATTCTGTCAAGATTTAGCCTCGGCTTTTATAAGCCATGACGCCATGAGGCCTCTCTCTCTCTCTCGCTCTCTGTTTTGCGCCCCTCTTCTTCTTTTCTTAATAAACGTACATTCACACGCGCGAGTCGGACTCTATGTGCCTATGTGCTCCTCTCATTCGCGCTATATCGCCGCTATTACCTACACACCGCCGTTGAAAATATACCGGCTAATTTATTGGTCAATTTGAATACGACGACTTGTCCTTAACAATTAGGGATAATGGAAACTGGCCGGGGAGTGTTTAGGGAGAGCGTTATTAAATATTATTCGAATGTTCGGGATATGAGTCATGTGTATAGGGAGTTGGTGTATTGTAACTTGGGTCGCGATTTGTTGGTTTTATTGCGGATCGAGCGACGTGATGGATCGTATTTAGCTTGGCGGTTATCGATGTATAGGGAAATTAATGAAATCGGAGAGGAGAGTCTCGAAGACAAATACACAGGGAGAAGAAGTAAAATAGAAAAATTGCGCGGCTGATAGCCGCGACAATTATTGATCGAACGTTCTTATATTGAAAGGCAGCGGATAATTGGATCGACATTGTTTTCCTCGGAATATTTCGAAGTCATGTATTAATTTTCCATTGCTTTTATTTTCTCGGTTTTTTTTTATTCTCATAAATACGCGCAATTGAATGGTTTTAACAAAAGGTAATACGCACAAGGGGAACAGAAATTGGGTAAAAGTAAATTCGTCTCATTTACCTGCAATTCATACCTCCATTCAAGCTGGACGACATGTATATAAAGAGATTGAATGGGACTCTTTATTAAGGCATTGTTGAAAATGAGATTATGTCGCTGCGTTTGAACATGTGGCGAAATTAGTCTGTTTGTCGTTTTGCGAACTTGCGATGACATATCCAAATTGAAATTCCGTAATCGCGGGTAACTCGAGTATATATATTTGACAAGTTGCTTTTATAAGAAAAAAAAATCACAATGTTTTATTTATCACAAAATAAGAAAACAATAAAGTACACAAAGCCGATTATAACGTGGGAACAATAAAGTTTAAAGTTATCGGTAATACTTTATAATAACAAGACTTAATTCGATTATCAATACTAAAATAAAATATAATTTCGTAGATCTGTATTTTATTTCTCGACTATCAAATGTATATATATAAATAAATAAACAGTTCAATAAATAATTAAATAAAATAAATATCAATATAAACTAATTAACAACGCTGTTAATTATAAAGTTGAGTCTATTTTCTTCTCGCTTTTTCTTTATTAGCCTGAGCCTCTAGGAGATAGCTTTTGAACAGCTGAATATTTTCCTTCCAGTCTTCGTTCGACACGAATAATCCTCTTTTAATATTGCAAGCTAGACTCGAGCATTTTTCCCTCGGCTCGTTTTCGCTCTTATTCATGCTCTCGTAATGTTTGATCGAGTCTCTCACGTTTGATAATAACCAATTTAAATTGTCAGCTGGGAAATTGACTGTAAAAATAATACGCAAATTTAAACACATAGTAGCTTTGAATTTGTTTATAATGTTTTACGACGATCAACTTACTCTGTTCTGGAAAATTTCGCGACTCCTCCTCGGAGCCGCTTGACTTTTTATGGATGAGCTTCGGTATAAAAAGCAGCAGACAAATGCCGGCGATAACTTTGACGATCATCTTGAAAATAATGAGCTTCAGGACAATTTTTATCAGGGTGAAAGCGTCGATTTTCAACGAGACGGGCCAGCTCAGGTCGATCGGTAAAAATGAGAGTGCTAGGGGGAAAATGTCTGGCAGCGGATAAGACGTGCTGTAAGTCGCTTGCAGCGTTCCCATTCCTGCGATAGACAGATATTTATAATTGATTTAAAGATTAACGCCGAAAGAATACACAGGGGACCTCATGTACGAGTATACATCTGGTTTTCTTTTTCTTTCGCGATATCTCAATTAATTGAATATCTCGATTGTAAGTCTGCGTGTGTGTGTGTGTGTGCAGGTGTTAAAGTAAACGTTTTTCTCTTTTTCACGCGTATTTATTTATTTTTTTATCTAATAATTCATAGCGTGTGGTAACACGAAACTGTATAGAGCAAGGAAGAAACCAGTTTTTAATTACAATGTTTTGCGCAACTTGAAGCGTCTATTGGAAATTTCGTAATTATTAATTGACTGAGAATTTACGAACTTCGATAGCATCAATAATAAGAGGGGAAAAAAAAGAAAAACAGCAATCCTTTATATTGAAAAGAAAAAAGTAAAAAAGTACGTTCCAGAAAGAAAGAAAGAAAAAAGAGAGGGAAGAAAGAAAGGAAAATCCAAAGGTTACCCAATTTTCACTTCGGAAAATGTGTGCTAAGCCGCCTGGTCGAAACAATGAAAAGCCGTCCTACTTATACTCGTTTGAGAAAAAAAAAAGAGAAATCAAATCATGCAGTGCATACGGTACCTTTACCCTCACCTTGCTGCGACGTTCCTTGTGCTCCGTAATAATGTCCGGAGGACGATGAATAAGCTGGTCCTACCGGGGGCCCGTGCGAGGGACTCGAGTGCCCGGATATCGGGGAAATTTGCACGGACGGCCCGTAAGAGCTCGTCGGGGTCGGCTTGTAAGAGGAGTACGACTCGTAGCCGCTGTAATCGCCGGGGTAGGATATTTGCTGAGCCGGCCCGTAATACGACTCGCCCCCTGCGCCTGCCAGATAAGGCTTTTCGGGGAAACTAATGCCGCCACTGCCGCCGGCGCTGCTGTACGACTTCCTCAGGATCTTGCCCGTAACGTCGGATTCTGGAACAGAGTGCGCGCGAAAGTTTAAGCGCTCGGCCTAATGGATGTTTTCCCCGAAATAAACCGAGGCAAAATCAAGAGAGAGAGAGAGGATAATATGTAAAAATTTTAAGAATTCCGAAATAGACGTTAGAGCTTCTATAGGATATAACGCGCATACTTAATTGGCTGCTGGCGGGACTACCGGCCGTCGTCGACGAGTCGTTGTTTTTCTCGGCACGATAAACCGGCCCGATCGTATAGCCCCGGCGCGTCGTCGTGAATTTCAACGAGCTCGCCTCGTGCTCGCGTGGATTGTTGAACGAGTGCGAGTAGTCGAGAGCGTCGAGGTAACTGTCCCTCGGCGACGAGCCGATCCTCTTGGCTTTTTCCTCGAGCTTGAGCTTGCGCTGGCCTTTCGACATTATCATCGGATTCACCGGGCTCTGCTCGGCTTTCGGGCTTTTCAAATTCGTCACCGAGTCGATCGTGACGACCTGCTGCTGCTGGCTGCTCTCGTATCGATTGGCGTCGTCGTTTCTCAGGCCCATTCTCAGCTGGCTCGAGTTTTTCCCCGGCGCACTTGGGCTACCGTACTTGCTGATCATCTCGAGCTTTCCATGTGGACTCGGCCCCTCCGAGAGCGCTAATTCGAAGATGCTCGCGATGCAAGCGCAGAGCCATAATGTTCGCCGCAACGAGAATTTCTTCATTTTCTTCTTTTCTCTCTTTGTTTTGTTGGCGGGCCGTTTTTTTTTCACTGCTCTCTGCAAACAATTTCAAGCTTTTTTTTTCAAAGAATCTCGATGTGCGCAAGTGATTTCGGATGATAATAAAGAAATTAATTTTCGTATCTCTCGCTTTGGAGCAGTTAACGAATACGTAAACATTGTTTAATCTCTTATCGCGGAGGGGGAGCCAAATAAAAAAAATAAATCTCACTCGAGATCTCGATTTTGAAAATTCGACCAACTCGAGCATTACATCACAGGTCGAATCATAATTAACACTTTTTTCTTTCTTACTGTAGCTACTGCCGTCGTTTAGCACGGGCTTACTAAAAGTTTTTACAACTCACCTCGCTGGACAAAACTTAAAAGCTGCCGCTTTTAACGTCTCAAGTTGGCGCCGAGGCTCTCGGCTTACACGAAGACAAAAAGACGTATAAATCTGAGATCCAGATAAGATCGGATATTTCACACCGGAAGAGCCTTATACCCGCACAATATTCTCACAGACAATGCAATAAAGAATAAAAAAAAAAAAAAATAATAAAGAAAGAAGAAAAAAAAAGCTTTCAAGTCTCGGCTCTCATGGCTTCCTGCACCGCGGGCACACTCGTTGCAATCGTTGATCAATGTTGGGACAGTATAAAAAAGTCATGGACAGTGTCGCGTGCTATATATGTTGGTCGAGGTAGTGGGGGACCAATTCACTGGGTTACTCTACCTCCCACGCGCTTCACTTGACGCACCACCAAAATCCAGATGCGCTCGATTTACATTCTACAAAAAAACGTCGTTTGTTTTTTTCTTCTTTTTTTCGTTTGTTCTTAACAAAACCGTTTTTTCTTTTGATTTGACGGCTAGTTTAATAAACTCAATTTTAGTTTAAATTGTTTTTGTACTGTGATAAAGTGAGTATGATCATTTATATTGTAAATGAAAAAAAAAAATTCGTGTTTTTATGAAAAAAAATAAATAACAATATTCATTAGGATAAACATTTCATCATACTGCCATTATAAATATCAAAGAATAAAAAACATCTTCAATATGCAGATCGCACTTTGCCAATCTTTACAGTCGACTCGTCGATGTAATATCCGTGTAAAAGCAATCCATTGGAAAGGTTTAGCGCAATTAGCGTGTGGTATAGTCTCCGATAAAGCAAATAATACACGTGAGAGGCGAGAGCGGTAGCGGAATCGAAAAGCCGTCCAAGTAGTCGCTGATTATTATGTACGGAGCGATACCAAATGATAACGGTGCCGAATCCCATCCTTCCTTACCCGGGGGCAGAGACAATTCTTTGATCCAGTGGCACACTTTTACACCCTCAATAGCTTCTGTACTTCTTGCTACTCGCTTGAAAAATATAATCCGTCGACCAACGAAAAAAAAAATATATAAAAAAAAATAAAATTCTTCTGCTCGCGTTTAGTAGCTCCGGCATACGGATTAGAAAATTATGATTAGACGGAATAATCTAGAGCTCGACGACTTGTATTTCACGGAGCGCCTTGCCGACAAGCGACTTTGTATGGCGCATACGTCAAAGCTCTTTGCGGTAAAAGCTTTTGAACTTTCACTTACCTTCAAGGTACTTCGGATAGGACTTTCTATTTTATATACACGCGACGTATGACGCGTTTAGCTCGAGAACAATAACATACAAACGCTGCGCGATACAGACAATCACACAATAGCTCATAAATGTATGTGTTCTTTTGAAATTTAGTAATAAATAATTGGGGAAAAAAAGACGTATAAAGAATGCGCGGCTTTATTTGAAAAGTTTGCCGTTCGCCAGTCTACCGAGCAGCAGCTTCTTCAGGTTGTTCCTCAATTTTGCGTACACTAATTTTTCAATAGCGAGAAACACGACTCCAGCGAGCGCTCCGCCGATTATCAAGAGCATCAGCGGCAGCACGTCGACTATTTCCACCGAGACCCAGTGATCTTTTGCCTGGAATAAATTTGGTTTAAACAAAAATATATATATATAAATTGTGAAATTAATAACACCCTTACTCACTATTGCCGATTGAACGAGTAGTTCGGTGGCGACGATTCTCTGCAATATACCGCTGTCCCTCATCAACAAAATACTGGCGACAAGTAAACATCAACGCGTAAATATATCTAAATTCAACAAAGTTCCTTTCCACGCAAATATGGTTAACGTACTTGTTGTTGATGATACCGCGATAGGAGCTTCTTTTTTGAACGGCCATTGCCACGGTCGATTGCATTATGGTATCGAGGGGCTCGAGTATGCAGGGCACTTGATGCTCGAGTATGGCGAACATGTTGTCCATCGTCATGAACGCGTGCTTGTCCTTGTTGCAGACGTTGATCAGGCCCTCCAAGTAATTGCTCGGCAAATTCTGCACGTCGTCGAGTATCTCGGTGAACATACGCTCGATCGTTCGATCCGACGACGTCTAAAAACATTTTGCCTTGTCTATCGCGGGTATATGCGCGCGTTTGAGCAAAAATTTCGTCGCATACCTGAAAGAAGCTGTAGTCGGCGGAGCTGCGAATGACGGAGAACTTGTAAGAGCCGTCGTTGAGCAATCCCTCCATCGTCGTGAACGGCATGACGAACACCTTGATCGCGAGGAAGCTAATGAGAGCGGCCGAGTAAGCGGCCAACATAATGACGCCGGTCATGTGAACGACGACGTTCATTAATCTTATGGAATCGATCGTCGCCGACTCGTGTCCTGAAGAGGGTAACGCGAATCTTATTGGCGACAATCGAGCTTTACTTGTTTTTTGTTTTTTTTATTTTGCGCGTGACTGTTTCTTTTTATAGATATGCTAAATCGGTATATAAAAACCTTGTGCGCACATTGCTCCGAATATGTGGAAAAATGAGTCGGCGAATGACAAATCCTCGTCCTCGTAATTGTCAATTTTTCGCTTTGGCGTCGCTTTGTAGCCGATCAAGATAAACGCACTGGCGAGTATCATGATCAGCAGCAGGCAAATCCAGATGCCCGCGTAAAACGGATCGGAATAAGCCGTCCATTTGATTGCCGTGTAATAAGGCCTCTTAATGAAAATCCTGCATCTGTAAATTGACGAGTTAGATCGGTGCCTCAGGGATAATCGTCGAAGTACAGATGATAAAGTATAAGTTACTTGGTCGAAAATACTGGGATGGTGAATTCGATAGCGTCGAGTCGATCGGAGGTCATTAATAGCTCGGTAGCCGCGAGATCGACTTCTTTTCTCACGAGCATGCCGACGACTCCGGTCCACGAGCCGTTTGCCTCCAGCAAGCCCCAAGTATCGATTGATCTGTAGTTCATGCTAGTCGATTCGACGAGAGTGTATCAGTAACGTGAAATAATCAAGAGCCATTTGTCAACTCACGTGCAATTCATGTTTTCCTCGAGAATTTGCAAGATCGTCCCGAAAAAGCCTTTGATCCCCGTCATTTCGCCCGAAGCGTCGTATTGCAATTGAGAAATTGGAGGGTCCTTGCAAACGTTGGAAAATGTTTAAATAAAAAAAACCGTAATTAATTCGAAATGCAATCAACAATACTATACCTCGACCGAGGCGACCTTAATCAATTGTCCTTGGAGATCACCCCTGCGCTGATAAAGAGCCAATTTCGTCACCGCCAAACCGTCTCTCTCGTTCCAAGTGCCAAAGTCCTTGATTATCGATTCTCGTCCATAGGCAATATTGTAAATCTCCCGGAGCTTGAAATCGTCGCTGTTCTCGATTTTTTGGACGATTAGAAATACGCAATTGAGCGGCACGTAGATGTCGGAAAAGAAAACCTCCGGCTTGGTTTCCTCCCGGAAAAAGACGACCCAATTTATGTAAGCCATAGAAATCCAAGGCGATATTATCTTAAATTGTCAACTTATTCTCAATTATTTGTTACATCGTAAAACGTTTATGTTGCGCTGGGCCACTACTAACCGTGGAAAATTGCTGTCTCATTTCCTCCGAATCGTTTATCAGGATGAAAAGCGGCCTCTTCAATGTAAAATAACTGTCGCCGATCTGTAACCAGCATAATAGATGATCATGTGTAAATATCTCGTTGAAATATTCATGGCTTCCCGTTTATTTTTTCTTTTTTTGACTTACGCTCTCTTTGAAAGTTTTTATGGCGTAAGCGAATACTCGAACGTGAAGTCTACCTATGTAAGCTGGAATTGACATGAGCTGCTCTGCATCGTAAGGTCCTTTAAATCAAATACATTTTTTCCCCCATCAATATTCCCTACAGTTGTTTGTAAATTCAAAATTTGCTTCAAAGAAGCCAAGCGTTGCGGTTTTTTTTTCACGGAAAATTAAATAAAAATAATTAATTACCAAGGGCTTGCATTGGATTTTCAACGGTGTACAATAGAATAACGCAGGTATTGTTGAATATGTTATGAACTGCCTCGATAACAAGCTGATAAGTGCGCGAATCTATGATTAATTGAGCATCGCTAGACGCAAAACCGAGCAGCAGGCATAATATTATTATTGACGGTGTAGCGGGTAAACTATCGCCATTTGCCATAATCGAAACACACGGAAAAAAACACTAATCCGTTACGAAAATTAATCTTTACTTTCCTGCAGGAGACTGCGAGGATAGCTGAAAATACGACAAAAACATGCGAATGCATATAGCGTTGCATTGATTCGAATGACGTTCAACACTTGTTTGTCATTCAATTAAATGTTTGTTTGATTTGGATTATTGTCTAAGCAATCAAATTCGAAGGTTTACTACTAATACGATATAGTCGAATGGAATAATTTGATCGATAATCTTAAGGTGAACGTTAATCATATACTTTTTTGTTAAATAATTTAAAGTGGAAAATGAGATTGTTCGGTAGACGATCTAAGAATTATATCGAGGATGGCAATGAAAAATAATGACAGAAATTATGAAATTGATCGGACACTTAACGCATGTGTGACGCTGAATGGAGTAAAAAATGAAATCTACAATTCTTGTTATTTATTTGTCTGTCGTTTATTTCTATTCACAATTAATAAATTAACAATTAGTTCGCCTGTTAAAATTATAAAAAAAAAGAGTCATAAACACGCAACTGGCAGTTCTATTATAGTCTTTAAATCTTTGAATGAATTAATATAATAATAAATATAAAAATTTTCTTAGATCGAAAATTTGGACTTTTTATATACAAAAGCTTTCATTTATTTATTTTATTTTTTTTTTTCATTTATACTAATAGATTGACTAGATTATCAATCAAGTAAACGCTGTAAAATGTGGATTCAAAATTTGCTTTCATTTTCGTTTTTAATTTACGTACCATTACGTTAGTTTTACTTATATTTCGTTTAATTTTATCTAATCATGACAGTTTATGTTAGTCTAACTTATAAATATAAATGCTTACATTTATTTACTTTTTTTTTATTTATTTTTATTCAGCTGTTCGCAAGTCGTTAAAATTTTAAAAATTTTCGTCAAACATATTTTTACTTGATATATTTTGTTTTGCTAAATTACAACTATTTATCTATTATATTTATAATCATCCGATGATAAACTTATGATTGATTAACATTTTTACTCTGCTTACATATTTCTTTTTCTTTATGAGTTCTGTTGGATCGGATACCGTTTTAGCAATGTTTCGTTAACTATATCTTATACAAATTTTCAACGCAAAATTTTCATCTATATAAAATATAAAACATCAAATACACAAATAGCTTTGATCAATGCATTGTATCAAAATGTACAAAAATTCTTTTCATTTATATAAAAAATGAAGTTAAACGACTGTATAAAATAATGTAAATGCTTAAAAAGTTTTCTGCTTTGTTTGATCAAACAGTTCTACAAGTTTTGATTTCCGATTAAATGACGATATTGATATTATTGCTTTGAATTCTATCATTATGTTGTCTCCTTTTTTTCTTATTTATTTTTAAGAACGAATTACTGGCTTAATCCGAAGTACCATAGAAGCGATTCATTGACTTTGCTCTCAATGAATATAATTTTGATTACTTTCTTCTTTTTTTATGTTATACGTATAAAATTGAAATAATCTAAACGTAATCGCTCTCAATGATACAATCACAGGCATTCATGACCAGATAGACTTTAAATGGGCCAGTTTCATTTTTATAATTAAAGGCAATTCGCTCTCATAATTAGCTTTACTACGAACTTCTAATATATTAAATTATACATCTCTAGGTCTACTGCTACGTGATAGCCATGTTATTACCAGTTTTGATAAATAATTTAAGATCGGAATATGATCGTATTCGTTCTAATAATAATTCTAATTAATAATGCCAGACCTTTCACATCGTCACTTATTGAGAGTTTGACTGAAAGTCGATACTACCATTTTATCGTTTATACGTAATTGATAAAGATATTTTAACAATGCACAAGATCAAGCATCTTTATTTGCAATTATATTTGTAGACTTATGACATTGACAATAACGATAATCAAGTCGTCGATTATTACGGCGACGACGACGACGACACGACAAGGATGATGACAAAGATAAAAATAATATTAAATGGCGACATGAATTACATTGATTGGACTTTCGAATGAGATTTCATTCCAAATAATTTTAAAGTGACTCATGTTTAAGTACACGAAAGTTTAAGAGAGTAAAAATAAACATACAAAGTTTATGGATTAATATAATAACTTGTGTATATTTGTAAAAAAATAAAGTTAATTAAAATTTTGGAGCATAAAAATGCAGCGCACGTATGTGTTTACGTCATGTTACCTCATGATCCAGTCTATTAAATATGAAATTGAACTAATATATTAATATAATAAAACATACGAAAAACAGATCATCGTGATGCGAACAATGATGATTGTGACAACGATATAATAATAATAATTATAATAATATTTAGGCTAAAGCTAATTCGTAGTTTTACACTATACAAAGATGTACAAAAGATTACATTTGTTGCGTTACAGTCTATAAATTGTTAACTCTTATGGTATTATAAGAAAATTTGGCCAAGTCATAACTTTAATACAAATTACAAGATACTTGTAAACTAAACGGCAGCGTCTTTAATATGTACAAAGTATATTAAGATAAAGATTGTGAGCCACTTTGTATTTTTTACTTAAGATTTTTTGATCTAGCAATTTACTAAATCAACAACTATCGCGTACCCGGTTTGTGCGTACCGAGAGGCGGAGATTGTCTTGTTTTCTTTAATTATCTTTTTATAATAGTACAAAACGTTTCCGACTGGCAGTTTTACGAGCTGTACACTTAATCACAGCGTAATGTTTAATATTTTAGGAATGGCTTATCTACGCATTAAGATCGTTTTCTTTCTCTTATAAAAATGTTTGTGATAGTCTGGATAAATTAACACGGCAATGTGTTGTAAGGAAAACAGTTCGTGTTATATTTTAACATATCCTTGAATTAGTATTGTCTAAAAAAGGACAGTGTTAACTTTATTACAGTCTATTGAATTGTTAATTACTAGTTTAAATGCAATGAAACTATGTTTGTACGTACGCACTATATGATATTGTTGGAAACGTTTTGTACTTTTACAGTTACATGTATCACAAGAGCAGCTAGTACCTAGCAGTGAGATAGGACGGTGAAATGAGCAAGTGTATAGAGGAGATCAAATAGAAAACTACTGATCTATTGGAGCACTAATACGGTTTGTATTGCTGGATGATAGAAGACGAAGTGGAACGTTGGCTTGAAATTCGGCTGTCTGATTATCCGTTGATTTTGTGTTGAGATCGTTTTCAGAACGTTGCGGCTGCAATCTGTTAATGCCTAGTCGTGATACGCCTAAGCCAAGGCCGGTAACCTCATCTGTATCTGAACTTGAATTTCCAAGATCTTCACCTTCACTTCCCGCTACAATATTAAGCAGATATTATTGTACATTTTGATAACTTGCATTTTTTACAGTGAACTATCTAAGCTATATTAACTTACACTGCATGTCATGGAGCAGTTGCACAGCCGTTAGAATCTTAGCTCGATGCTCGGGATGTTGAATACGAAGATAATCAAGATCAGCCGGTTCTAATTCTCGGAAGAGTTCCAGATCCTCGTACCCATTCAGAAGGAAGACAGATATGTATTCCTAGAAAGTAAGTCATATGATATAAGTGATAGTCTCAAATTTTTTGATAATGTAAAACTGTTACTGATAAACACAAATATACATACCTGGAGATTCATTCTTTGTAAAAGTTCAGGGACAGAGCCTGGTTTCTGCCTGTATTTTTGCCCCCATTTCCCTCGTCGAGGGTAACGTTCGTTAATTATTTCGACGTTTATAAATTTAAAATGACCTAAACGATTGTGCGCTACACCTTTCCAAAGTCCACTCGCGTTCATCTCTAGCACGTCGATAATATCTCCTTTCTAATATAATTAAACAAGTAACATATGTAAGAATGCCACAATGTGCTAGATATAATACTAAAAGCAAACGGCTTACCTTGAAGGAAAGAGCTTCCTTGTCGTAGGGGCTAGGCATACAGTCAACGAGAGCTCGAGCCCTACACAGAACGGGATGCGATCCGATGCCAGTAGAAGGTCCAAGTTTTGACATTCCAGCAGGTTGAAGCTCAAGCCGTTGGGGACTGTTGGGCTCGCGTTCCTCACAGGATATCGAGCTGTGATTACTGCCTGCGCGTACGAGAGCTTGCGTACTACTGGACCCACTGCCGCTTGGCAAGCTCTCGACACTGCTGGCACTGCAGGGAAAGGCTGCTTCACTGATTGAGCCACGCTGTTGGCGCAGTCGCGATATTTTGCGCTGCACGTCTTGACGTAACGTGCGCGCTCGATTCGCGATACTGCTGCCCACACTCAGAGGTCCACCGCTTCCGGTTTCACCGACAGGTCCGGACCTCCGCGAACCTTCGACGATACTCCTGGGTCCGCCCATACCACTGCTCGTCTGCAACTACAAAGAGAATTGTTTTGTTAAAATGGATCTTGCTTGTAAGAGATAACGATGAAAATAACACGTACTGAAGGCACTTTATGTGTACTCGATTGCTGGATTATGTGCCATTTTCCTGCGTTGAGATCGTTCGGATCCGGATCTTCGTAATCTGTGCTCTGGCTCCGAGGCGACTCTCCGTTGTCCTCGTCGCCGCTACTTCGACTCTAAAATTGAACATTACGTTTGAAAAACCAATCAAATTAAAGATTGACGAATCACCGCTTTGCACGTGCACCAATCAATCTTAAATAACAATACATTGTAATACTAACGTGCACTTCACTGCTCGCGTACTCCCCACTCTCACGTGACGTTCTTGAATGAGTGAGTGGAATTATGGTTGGAGGGTTATTGTGACCTTGAGGGACAATAAGACCTCGTATCGTAGAATAACATTTTCGAGAGCGTTCTCTGGGCAAGCTAATGTCGCCAGCTGTCCTTAGCGAAATCACGGCTTCGCCTCGGTGCTCCGCGTTCATGTTCAATGTATGGCACATCCTATTCCCATTTTCCATCCCACTGTTCAAACCCATTGGATTGCTGTTACAACCCATTAGGAAGTCCTCGGGATCGGATTCATAGGGTGGCTCGTCGTACCAGTGTTGAACTTTCGTCCCCACTAATCCCAATGTTTGTAATTCGACGCATCTCGCTTCTTCATCGTACATGTAGGTGTCGTCTAGAAAATTGCGGTTACCTACTACGCGAGCAATGGAATTAGTTAAAAATTCTAAAATTATTTTTCGTTCGATTTTCGTTTTCATACCTTCAGCAAATTGACATTGGCCATCGGGTCGGTATTGCATTAGACCTTGACGTATATCCCTCAAAATCTGAAATAACAAGCGATGATTATTTATTATTTACGTATAAAAGAACTGTTGTGATAATATTTAAGAAAAAGATTACTCACATCCTCGTGCTCCTTATTAAATCGTTCCTTCTTTCTTAACGCGTCTTGAACTTTTAACTAAAAACATATAACACTTTCAGCATTGAAACTCAAATAAAATCAGGCTAAAAAATGTTATTGCAACAAGCGTACCCTATGTATTGTTTCCTCGAAACTGTTTGTTTGACTTCCATTCGTTTGTAAATATTTCAACCGATCGTAATCTCGCGGATCCACCATCGATCGAAGTACAGTTTGTCCTGCATCTGCAGATATTCCCAAGCCACTTTGCAATACACTATCGGGCGTATCAACCTGTTGAGAAAAGTTTAACTAAAGAAATATTCAACCTCGATTTTTTTACTGCTCTCTTTACTCACTCGTTGTGGCACAACCATTTTCGATTGATTATGCAGCGGTGAGTCGTGCGTTTGACCGTGTTTCTCTTTTCTGTGCGTCTTTAAAGTCCTTAGTATTCTCGAAAATGCCGTTTTCTTTTTACTTGTATTTTGGCCTTGTTCTAATTTAAAAAAAAAATATCAATTTTTAAAACGTTCTTTTTTTTTTTTAAACGTTAGTATTGCTTTTGTAAATCAAAGTTTTCTTACCGTTAGGCGGAAATTCATAAAAAAACGCTGATCTTGGACTTAAACAACTGTAATAAAAAAAAAAAATTCAATAACATTAGCAATAGTAAAAATAATGCGCTGTTTTCAAATTCTTACCTTTGGTAAATATTTTGCTGCTGCATATTATTTGATAGAGCCATATTTTGCGTTGCAAGGGCCAGTTTTCGTTGTCTTTGTTGTAACATTTGTCGTCCAAAAACTCCATATCCAAAGTCGTAAATCTCATCTTCTTCCTTATCACTTAGGCAACTTGATGGCTGTAGGGGGCGAAAAATAAAAAATAAATAATCCATTCAAAATCAAAATCTGATTTTACGGAGTAAGTTTAGACTTGTTGAGCTTACCGAATATTTACCAGGAACATAAACGGGTTGTGATTGACTGGTTGCAAGTTGCAAATTGGACGTCTTAAAAGAGGAATTAGTTTCTCGCCGTCGTAATTCCTCGAGAGGCTCAATTACATCGCCGTAATGCGTTTTCAGAAGATCTGCGTAGCGCGACGCTAGGCCTTCCAAGTATCCACGCTCGCCGTCCTGATAACAAGGATTAGCAAAATTAATATTATTACCGCAATTGCGTTATACATTATCTGTTTCGTTATAATTATTATAATTTGGAAAAATTTAGATTACTTGTTAAATAAAAAAAAATTAATTTTACCTAACAAACGATTATCTATAAGCAAGCAATAATTAAATGCCAAAGTAAATTATTTGGAAAATCATACGTAAACAATCGTTTATTATAAATCCGAGCAAATGAGCTGACTAATCGAGTGACAGAGCCATGAAATGAAATATTCAGTCACAATAGAGGCGCAGATATCGCTAGTCATCTATATAGGCAGGAGTATCGTATGAATGAAACGAAAACCTTAATCGACGATCAACAACTACACTAATCTCGCATCTCGCGCGTACTACTACTATACCCATACTACGCCTACGTCTAAATCAACTCGGGAATAATTGTTGTCGTATATATACGAAATAAGCCGAGGCGCGCACAAAAGATGTGTCCCAAGAGGAAAAGAGAGTAAAAGAATGAGATGGCTAAGGAGGGGGTGGGGGGGGGGTAGAGGAGAGAGAAATGACGAAGGGGGCAAAAAATCGACAGATGAGCGAAGCGAGCAAGGTAGAGCGTAAGCAGCGGGGCTTTTTAAGTGAGAGGGACAGGTGGATGAGAGAGTCTGGTGCTGGAAAGTCAGGGCAGCAGCCTGCTGTACAATAACGCGGAGGACAGGTGCAGCGGAGCCTTTAGCCTGGGCTAATTAAGTACGGCTCTTGAGGAGAGAAAGAGAACGAGAGAGCTAGAGAGAGAGATAGAGAACGAGGAAAGTTTGTAAGAGGAAGAGGGCGAGAGGGGTAGGTTGAGGGTGGGGGGTGGGGGATAGGTTTGTTATAACGAGAGCTCACCGGCGTCGTGTAGGGCTGGCAAGCGAGCCGAATGCCGTCGGTGCGGAGCTTCTCCTGGAGCAGCAGCCTGAGCTGCATGCGGGGTATGCGGACGAGCTCGGCCTTGCCTTCCTCGTACTCGTCGATGAACTTGCTCGGCTTCTGGCCGAGGCCGTCATTCTGGGAAGCCGAGCCGATGAGAAAGGAGCCCGGCAGCAGGGTAGTCGCGCAGCTGCAGCTGGTGTTGGGCAGGCCAGTCGTATTGTCGTTGGACTGCAACTGCTGCGCCTCCTTGTCGCAGCAGCAGCTGCAGCAGCCCGAGCTAGCGGGCGCCGGAGCGGGGGTATGATGTTGTGGTTGCGGCTGTTGCTGCTGCTGCTGTGGCTGTTGTTGTTGTTGTTGTTGCTGCTGCTGCTGTTGTCCTGGAGTTGGCTGTTGGCCGGTCGACTCGTCGTCCGTGTTACTGGCGGGGGCTACGCCGAGGAGGGGCTGGGCCCCGCTGGAGTCGAGGGAGCCCGGGGTCGAGGAGTTGGCCTCGAGGAGGTAGGCGCTGCTCTCCTCGAGGGTGAAGTAGACGCTGGCTGCGCCCTCCTCGCGCAGCCTCTTGACCGACTGGAGGAGCCGGAGCCGGTGGCTCTGCTTGAACACCCCGATAGCGTCCAAGTCGGGCTCGCTGATCTGCTTGCAGATCTCGAGGTCGTCGTAGCCGTTGTCGATGAACGACTCGGCGTACTCGCCGAGGTGCAGCGAGCGCAGCCACTCGACCACGATGTTGCTCGCTATGCTCATTTTACGGGGCGGCCAGCTGCAGAGGGACTCCGCCTCCTCTTCCCGCAGCAGCAGCAGCTCCTCCTCGACGGCGGCTTCTCGGATCCTCCGTACCTCAGCCGCGGCATCCTCTAAAGCCGCATCACCCTTATCCTTGCCGTACAAACTGTCACGCCAGGCTGCCTCGTCCTCTTCCGCTGCTGGCTCTTCCCATTCCTCCGCGCACTGCCGCCTCTTATCCTGCTGCCCCGGCGATGCTCCTGCTGCTGCTCCTGCTGCTGCTACTCGGCTGCCCGACCGCGCCGTCCACGGCCCGCGCAGGCCGTCGACGTCGCGGCTACACCGCTACGCGCAGCTTTCCTCCGGCAACCCTCGGCCGGTTTCAGCCATCAGTAATGAGCCCGGGACAGCCAGTGGACACAGCCTCGATACCTGCGCCGTCACACTCTCTCTCTCACTCGCTTACTCGCTCCTGTTCTCACTCTCTCTCTCTCTCTCCTTCCCTCTGCCTCTCTTTCTCTGCACGCCTCCTTCTATACCGCTATAGAGTCTGTCTCGTGCAGGCGCACAGGGGCTGTTTTTCGGAGGAATCCGTGTGTACGTGCGGCTCCGTGGAGTTGAGCGCTTAGCCGCGGCTGTTCCCACGCTTGACGCGTCGCATTGTCGGAGAGTCGGACAATGCCGCCTGGGCTGCTGCTCTGCTCGAGGATAAACTACGTTGACGAGGAGAGTCCAGCCGCGTAGTCGTCGGCGGTGGGAGCATCAGCGGCTGGTCGTGCTCCGAAACGAGCATGTTACACGCCCCCCCGTGTAGCCGCGCTATCCGCGTGAAAATAATATACCCTCGACTCTTTGCGGCACAGACGGGAACATACACACGCGCGCACAGGGACGGATGAAGCGCGAACACACGCACAACGCACACTCTCTCTCTCTCTATCCGAATTGCTCGCGGATATAATGGCAACTCGCTATGCGCGACTGCTGCGACTGCTACTCGGCTGCTGCTGCTGCTGCACTCACTCTCGGGGCGCTTTGAGCCCCTCTCCGTGCTCCGCTCTGCGCCGCTCGACAGACTACTTGCTCGCGGCGGGAGTAAAGTAAGAGAGAGAAAGAGAGCGAGAGAGAGAGAGCGACGACGACGACGACGACACACGGCCCAGCCTACGCGCGACGTCTCGACGATCACTCGGCAAGCCTCGCCCGCAGCAGCGCTCAGCCCGCGGCGGCTTCTCTACAGTGTGGCAGCTCCTTATGCGCGCTTCTCTGGATGTACTTTCTCTCTCTCTCTCTCTCCCTCTACCTCTCACTCTTTCTTTCTTTCTCTCTTTCGCTCCTGCACACCATGACACAGTAACTGCAGCAGCTGTTGGTAAAATTTTTTAAATTGCTCCGTTTTTTGTTACCTTTACTCCAGTTTTTTATTCAAGGCTTTTCAGCACCGTCCAGCATTTACATTTAACATTTTTTCGTATCATTATTTTTATAACTTTTGGTTCCTTAATTGAAAAGAACCGTTTTTTTTGTTACTATAATACAGATTTTTTTCAGAACACCACAATTTTTCATATTTTATAAGGTGTAAACTGGAGTTTTTAAGCTAAAAATATATTGTCAAGATTGCTGTATTTATTTAAACAAGCTCTATGAACGTATGCAAAATTTGGCAAAAGCACGGAGAAAAAACAGGAATCATTTCAAGCTATGTCGGGTATATCAAAAAGCGATATTGGCTGCAGGTAAGGCAGGCAACTCCAGCCCGCCTACCATACCTACACTTCATCATTTCCTCCGAAAAAAAGACAGAGCTATAAAAGTCAGGTGAGCTGACAAAGAGAGACTCAGGTGAAAGAACTCAAAGTTCGTACGGCACGAGGATGGTCGTCGCTGAAGATCGAAGAGACCGCAAGTGTCTCCTCGAATACGTATTTTCCACAAAGAGGTATCAACTTTTCTTATCACGTATATAAAAGTCAGCGTAACCCCCCCCCCCCCCTGTAACATCGAGTTCGAAGAAACGAAATCCTATACTTTGAAAAAAATCGGTTGCCCGTTCGATCGATTTCAAATTTCAAACGCACCTGCCGATCTGCCGAAGCGTGACATTCCTCGTATCAGTCTAAATTCTCTTCCTCGCCCAATCAACCGCGAATCCTCCAAGAACCATCCACGCCAATTTTTCCTCTCACCATACCGATTTTTCCCTCGTCAACTCCCTCCCCCGTTACCCGGGGAAAATCGTTTACCAAAGCCCCTAAAACCGTTTTGTAAATCTCCATCGTTCCTCGGTACACACACACACACACAGCCGTTCCCATCTACATTAGAGACGTGCTCCTCCGTAGCCGGTGACTTTGCCCGTTTAATTTGCGCGTGTACAAAACCAATACGTGCCTCTCTCGCCGTCAAAGTTCGCGAGAAAAGTAACAGTATACAAGTTCACGTGGCTCTGGTACAACGCAGCGCAGCTTCGACCGCGCGACCAAGTTGAATATAACGCGAGAGAGAGAGAGAGTACAGTGGCGAACGAGTGAAGCGGGAGAACAGAGAGAGAGAGAGGGAGAGAAAGAGAGCTCTGCGGGCGCGAGATGACAGAAGAATGCGTAAACTTGTCTCTTTACTGCATCTTTCAGCGAAAACAGTTCTCCCTGTCTGCACACACACGCACACAAACTCGCGCGTACACGTATATATAGGCGAGAGAAAATCCAACGTCTCTCTGCAGAGAGTCCCTTGTTCTCCATAGAGCGGAGAGCGACCGGCAGCGGTAGCTCCGGTCCCCCCTCTGTACCATACCTTTATGCGAAACAGCTCGGAGAAAGAGAGAGAGAGCGTACAGTGTCTCCCGGTATCCGCGAGTACACATACCGCGTGGTGCGGGCAGCAGCACACAGCGGCGGCAGCAGCACACGTATACCGCGAAAAGAGAGCTAAAAGTCGCGTGGCAGGCCAAGTCCCCGGTCTCTCTCTCTCTCTCTTTCTCTTTCGCTGGAGAGAGAGAAAGAGAGAGGAGAGGGACAGGGAGAGCAGCAGACTCCGGGACGAGATAGACGAGAATACGATGAGGGCGAGCATGCACACACGAGACTTTGCCCCTTTTTGCTTGTGCTCCTTTATTTTTCGCGAATAAGAGAGAAAGAGAGACGAGAAAGGAGAGAAGAGAAGCCGGCTGCTGCTGTCCTCCTTCTCTTCTTTTCTTCATTCTCTCTCTCTCTCTCTCTCCTTCTTTCTTGATACCGCGCGTCTTGTCGCCGCCACTCCCTCGAGAGAGAAAGAGAGAGCGAGTGGTGTGCTCCGGGCAGCGTGTGCACGCGCGCTAGCAGCATAGCAGCAGCAGCAGCGCTCGGTCGAGCGCGCGCGGTGGTGAGTCAAGGGGGGGCCCCGCTAAGCCAGCGCTCCGGCGCGCGAGTAGTCTGGCGCTCCGATATATATTCCGGCGGAGCTCAGTCGTGGCCGATTCCTCCGACGCGCCGCGCCTCGCCCGCAGCCGCGCTCGGCTGCCGAACGCGATCGTGCGCTGTCCCCGTATATCTCCAGCACGCACGCAGCTGCAACGCGCCAAACGATTTTCTCGCGCGCCCGTTAGCCCCGGAAATCGGCGGAATAGCAATCGTCGTACGGCACCGATCTCTCTCTCTCTCGCTAACCGGATCAATTGTATTCGGGCCTGTATGCAAAGCTTTGCTCGAATCTGTGTTGGAAGAGACGCGTGTGCGAGAAGAGGGAAAGACCAAAGCCGCCGCACGGGAGCTTGTTTCTTCAAGAGTCGCGTGCGACAAATTTCGCTGACCCCGCCACCCCCACCGACCAATAATCCCCCATCCGTTCCGCCACTCTGCCAACCCCCCGTCAAGTCGACCGCTACGGTTCACGCCACGCCAAGCTCGCCCGATAAATTCCTTGAAAGAAAAGTATGTAGTGCCATTAATCAAGTATTGTTCGCCACTGGCGCTTGATTTCTCTCTCTCTCTCTCTCTATCTCTCTCTCTCTCTTTCTCTCACTTTAACGCTTGCTATTTCGTACTCTCTTTCGCCTCTCTTTTCTCTCATGTTCTCTCCTCCTTCCGCGCTCTTTCATTTCCTTTGCGGCGTGACAAGTTTCTTTTTTTTTACTCTCGTCTTTGCCTCTCTCTCTCTCTCCCTCTCTTTCTTCTCACGCCTTGGCTAACCGGAAACGGGTTTTATTAAATTCCAAATCGGGAGAGCGATTTTTCAGAATCGACTCTCTGATGGATTGATTTTTCGACGCTTTCTTAGATACATATTTAAAGGCCGATTCGGGCAGTTGTGAAATTTGCATGTAATGTTAAAGGCCACCACATTCCACTTCGCGCTTTGCGCTTTTATGTCGATCTTTCATCTTTCCTTTTATTTTTCTCCGTCTTTTTTTTTTTATTCGGTTATTTTTACGTACATTAACGAACAAGTCGCTCGATTCGGCTTACTCTGCATTCTGTTTGCCATTAATATTTTCTAAATAAACATTTTAATTTTTAAAATTAAAAACGATAAAGTTGTTTATGTATACTTTGCATCAATTAAGACGTGCATAATATATGTCTTTTATATTCACCACAAATCAATGTAATACTTTGTGTCACCAATCATTAGTCAGATTAAAATAATTGTTTATTAAATTTCCGTACCAATTAATACATAGTAGTTTCGTTTAATGAAAAAAGAATTTAATCAAGGTTTTTCCTATATGAATTGGTGACAAATATTTTTTTTGGTACCACAAAAATAAAATAAATACGCCAGTGTAAAATACCGAGTATACTTACAGGCTTAAAGCCGTTTGAAAATATCTCGTGTTTATAGTTTACGTGAATTAGAAAAGGCTTTTATGCAGGAAGAGTAAAACGGCTCTACTCGCACGAATTTCAGCGCGCGCGCACGAAAATGCGTAAAGTCTAAATTCAGACTAGTCGGAAATGATTCTAAATTGATTTTGATTCAATGACTCGCTGCATTCGCTTTTCGTTCAAAACATTACCGTCGCACCTTTTTTTTCTGTTCTTTAATTTCAATTCCCCACACACGCGAGATTTTATTGAATTTAACTTCTAATTAACAATTATACGTTGATTTTAATTTTTGGTTATTCATTCGGCTCACTTGAACGAGGTAAATTTGAATATCTCAGAAGTCGGGCGTTTTGTGAAAACAACGAAGAAAATGTTTCTACTCGAATGTTTTTTCATTAAAATTTTAAATTCTCAACAACATGTTATAAAGTGAAAATAAAATTTTGAATGTTTCGGGTCTTGGCTTTCAATAATAACTTACGCCGATAAAGTTGTCGAAATGTTTCTGCATGTTTTGATAATTAGTTTATCTCCGTAAGACTAGCGCTAAAATTAAAGTTGCTCTGTTCGTTTTTTGTCACGCGGCTCCTATTGACACCTTTATTAACGATATGAAATATTGGAAAAGCCACATTGATTGCATACATAGTTTACGAATTTCCGAATCCAATAAACATATTAACTTTACTATCGGAAAATTCACTGTAAATAGCGTAAGCATAAAGCGACAATAATGGAAAAACGCCTGGAGTTGCAAGTTAAGTTTAACTTATTTACGAATATCGAATGTCAACTTGGCGTCATTAAACGTGGGAAAACTAACGCGTGTGAATAACTTTTAACGAGCATGCCTGCCTGGATATGAAAGACATAATGTTGTGAAAAAAAAATGAGGGAGCAGGAGGAGGGACGGGGAGAAAAAAAAGGCCAGTGATTACTGGTGCCATCAACTGTACCGTTATCAACTGTTTGCTGAATTCTCGGAAAGCACATGCTTTAACGATCGAACTTTGCAATTAAAGCAATGTCTCCTGCCATACTGACTCGACAGTCCTGCTGTGCAAAAATTCTCCGAGAAGTTAAGCAATGCTTCACGCGAGTAATATTCCAATGCTCCCACGCTCCTGTCTAACTTCTGCTTAAACCAACAAAATGCTATAAAATAATCATTACTGCAATAAAACGTACTTCTTTTTTTCTCTCTCTTTCTCTCTCTCTCTCTCTCTCTCTCTCTGTCTTTCTTTCTCGTCTTTTTTAATTTATGAATGATTTCTTTTGCTTGGCCAACGAGTAAAACGTCGGAATGTTTATATTAGAATCAATTCAACGTTAGCTCAAGTGTAAAGTTGGCACACGTTCAAGTTCAGATTCGGGAAATACTAATAGATTAAATTTTATGTAGATGTTAAACGAATTGTAATGATCGTTTTATTTATATTCTTTTTTCTCTCTCTCTTTTCTTCTCTTTTATTTCTATACTTCATTGAGATGCGCAATTAGTATACGCATTATCGTGTATGTTAGCTAAGCAATTACGGATAATAACGATATAAACGCTGTTAAATTATGTTTAATAGTTCTATTTATGTAGTTTATTTTAAGTTTGAAAAAGAAAAACACTTCTAAATTTCGTTTCGAGCCGCGCAAATATTTATAGACTTATAAAAGAACCTTATTTGGTGTATAATATTTTTTTAAGCTTCTCATCTTACATATAACGAGCATTTCATAAATACGTATTATATCTTTTTTTTATTACAATTTTTTTTAGACTGTAGCCCTGGAAACTTTTACTGTAATCATTGTATAAGAAGCAACAAAAAAAAGTTCAGATAGTCATCAATAAAAAGGTTAAATTTCTATGAATACATAAAGTAGAAAAAAAAGTGATTCTTAAAAAGCCGATGAGGATCTAAAGTATGAAAAAATATCTAGTACCAGGTAACACATACAGCCATTTTTTTGTCTTCTTTTTATTTAGTTTAACGTGTATAATTAATACGTAAAAAATTATTTTATAAGAGCCTGACAAAGAAACCTACTTTTTTCCACCGCGTCATCAAATGCGCTTCTGCACACCTGCCTGAATTTAAGCCGGGATACAATGGAATGATTATACTATTCACTAAACTGAGACTGCAGAAAAAAAGTATATACATATACAACGTTATTTGTTCAACAAACTTATCTGCCTAACTAAATGATAAATTAATTGACAAAGAAGTGGGAAGAGCAGTTGAATAATGATAAATGATGTCAAAGGAAATTTATCATATTTAAAGGTATAAAGTTGAATCGATATAAATTTCTTCTGAACATATTTTCTAAAAAAATTCAATTTTTCATTATTCAATCACTATCTTTTTCAGTCATCAAGATGAAAAATGTAGAGAAAGACGTACAGTCGATCTTTGAGAAAGAATAATAGTAATCTTCGATTAAGATTCTTTTTATTCTTCAAACCGAGCATATACGAATTTGTGCAATACACCATTAGTCATTCAATTTATTTTTCAGATGAAAAGTCAGGCATTAGGCACTTGTCCATTAATACTTTGCATTTACCGATACGATCTTAAGTGAAAACTACGATAAATAAGAATTTTAATTCTAGTCTACAGCTGAAGTAGTCGTGCGCCGGCGACTACTTTAATTTATAAAGCAATATAATGGTCAAGAATAATCAAGATTAAACCGAAGAAAATCTCGAGAGCCGCTTGACAACAGAGAAATAGAAGATATACTTGGTTTGTTTAAGAAGATAAACGGCTCGGTTCTTACTCAAGGATTATTTGCATTTATGCTCAAACCGCCGCAGTAATAATGATTCGTAATGATAGCTACTACATCGCGCAATGTTGCGGCAACCGTCGATCAGAAATGACTATTAAGGAGGTTTTTCATCGAAGGTAATAACACTTATATGGGACCTATTCTAAATAACGCGCCTTTCGATTATTCGCGCGCGCCCTCGCCTGCGCGCGGGCCTCGTTTTTTTATTATTATTATTTTTCTTTCGTGCTCCTATACATTCATTGACATTCCAATAATTTCAATGTTTTGACAGTAATGTTGAAATGTTTCGACAACTCACTTTCAATTCAGCGAAAACATTCGTAAATCAAAAGACGAAAAAGAAAAGAAAAATAAATATAACGAATAATAAAAATGAAATAACGATAAACTCATAAATTGTCTTTGCCTCGGTTATGCCGTTTCTTTTTCTATTCGAAAAATTGTATCGAAAACGCGCGCTTAGAGAGATAGAGGAACGTGATATGCCTGGGCCGCGGGGGCTCATTTAATTACGCTGTACGTGCAGCATTTTTACAGCCGATAAATTTGAAAAATAACCGTGTTATACCGTTTACGCAGCAGGTGTAAACATTTTTTTTCGTCCTACTGCCGTTTACCACCACCACCCCCCCCCCTCACTGACGCCAGCGCGCTCCCCCGCGGGGGCTTTTCAGCCTGCTGAAATCGTGCGACACGAATTCCAGTCGTATGAAATTCTTTCTTTTTTTTTTTTATCGACACCGCGCGCGAGCACGTGTCAATATTGTGTCCGCGGCCGCGCGCGCAGACTGTACACAAAATCGAGCGCGGCTAAACGATCGGACGCGCCGCACGCCGGCATAATATCCGCACACGAGCAAGCTCGCAAACATTTGCTATTTGCTGAAAAAAAAAAAAAACGAGGAGCGGCGGCCTATATATTGGGGGGCATGCAAATGCTGACCCAAAAAACAAACCAAAGAGCGACCCTTGGTGC